>BMAO01026986.1:0-18785 GCA_019973975.1 Trichonephila clavata
TTGAATTATATTTCCTTTGATTAACTCTAAACTATTTGAAAAAATGTTTTTCAGTATTTCTCACCATATATTCATTTTTGTTAAATTACCATGACTTTAGGGTCATCAAAGAACTGTGTGAAAACATGATTGCAGCAATGTCGAAGAAGAGTACATTTATTGGTTTTAAGCTGCAATTAAACTTTTGTAATGATTGAAATAAAAATTGAAAATGTTCTGAAATTAAAAAAAAAAAAATAGTGGCCGAGTTTTTTTATTAAAAAAAATGTTTGTCAACTGAATTGAACGTGAGAAAAAATGTTTCAAAATAACAGAAGAAATTTGCTCCTACAATATACAGAAGCTTTTGATATAATTCTGTGAAAAAGATCTCATCATAGGAAAGGAGTTTTGATAAAAAAAAACCTCGTTTTGTATCATTTCTAGTAAATAAAGTCTATATATCAAAAACGTCAGCAAAAAAAAAAAAAAAAAAAATTGATGTTTTACAATAAAGTTTAGGATTTACTTTGGAAGAGTGCATCCTATTCTGTCGTTTCAAATATGATTGGCTAACTGCAGAAGTTGAAGTTAATCCGAATGAGAATAATGGAGAATAT
The DNA here is from genome assembly GCA_019973975.1 of Trichonephila clavata. Taxonomy (NCBI): domain Eukaryota; kingdom Metazoa; phylum Arthropoda; class Arachnida; order Araneae; family Nephilidae; genus Trichonephila; species Trichonephila clavata. Next base: position 600 of record BMAO01026986.1, read on the forward strand.
AATTATGCACCTTATTGAGAGAAAAACATGAAAAATGTTGACGTTAAAGTAATATCTTTATTAATTTTGATTAAAACCATGATTATAATACATATAAATGACTATTTTATTTAATATATGACCACTTAACTCTGCTTTTTGCTAAAGCAACGTAAGTCAAAGACAGTTTTTAGATCTTTTCAAAAAATGTATTGTTTATAAATAATAAAAACTGTAAATTCTTAAACATTTTTAAAGTCTAAATACTATATTCAGCCACAGAAAAAGTCCTTGGACATTCACGTTCTTGGATATTACACAGTTTTAATTGACTCCTGATAAGTTCTGATTGTGTGACTTATGCGGTTTTTGAAATGACCGATTCAATTATACGTTATTCAAATTTCTAGTTTATATTTCCGTTGACGTACCATACTGATGCATATCACTGTATATAAATGTAAAGGCGTGGTTAGTATACACAATGTATACTAGTGATTTTTTATTTTTCCTTGAAAAAAATAAAAGTATACTTGACTTGTTTGTAGGCAGCATTTCAAGTTCGTTCATGAAGCATATGGTTTCCAAACTACATTCTATTTTTTTTAAAGAAATTCTGGATCTACAGGTTTGTATTTCCTTGTGTGTTATTCACTAAACTTTAATAATTAAGTAAAGATATCACCCAATGGTATTAGTCTGACACATTTAACATCAATTCTAAAACAACATCTGTATATTTTTGCGTACCTTTGCCCTATTGTTAAATGACCACATTTGTAAAGAGTTGAAAGGAAGTAACTTATGTGTGTGTGTGTTTATCATAAAACCTGCTAAAAAGTTATTTTTTCATAATTTGTAATTTAGTTAAAAATAAATAAAATGCTTATTTTATTTTACTATATTCACTTCATTTAAACTTACGATATTTTGAGTCTATGCTTGAAAAACAAAAGCATGTTTGTTAATTGAAAATGCAGAAATTTTCAATATTTTCTGGTGAAAGCAGATTAAATTACTCCTGATGTCAAACTGTGTAGCAGAATTTTTAAATTTAGAAACCATAATTTATCTATTAAAAATAGCCCTCGTGTTGCCTCGAAGGGCGACATTAAAGAACAGTCAATCAAACGGCTATTAAAATGTGCATATAAAATAGCAGTAAAATAATATAAACATTTACACTAAATTCCTTTTTTACTCAAAAATTTATTTTAACATTTCGATAAAGAAATAATAAAATCTGAAAGTAGTGTAAAGAGCTACAGAATCAAAAATTAAAAGAATTTATTTCCTTCTTTTAGTTTTTATTTAAGTCTTCTGTATTATTTTTAACTCTGATAAAATATTCAAATTACAATATTTGAATACTCACGACTTTTCAACTAAGCAAACTTCAGTATATATATGGAAATCTATTCAAAGGTACACATTTAACAAGTTTCGCAGAAGTAATATTAATTAACATAATTTAAATGTTCACTCATTATTTAAAATAATTTTTTGTGTGACAGTTCAATAATAAGTATATATTCACTCAAATACTTTAGAGAAAAACATTGAAACAAGCAGTAATTTATAAAGTTCGTATTTATGTACTTCAGTGTTTGAAAAAGAAAAAAAAAATCTTGCGGTACGTAATGTGTTTAATGCTCACCTACTTCCTTGAAAAAATTATTTCCTTATCTAAAAATGTGCTATTGTAATTTATAGCTGAAAATTTGAATCAAATGATTTTTTTTCTTATGTATATAGACAGAAATATTTGAGAATCATAAATAATATTCGCCTTTTCTTTTCTTCTTTTTTTTTCAAAACGCCGCTTCTATAGTCCAAGGAGGAACTTGCTACCGTAAGGCTATAAGTGTGTCCCTCTAAATAAATACTGCCTAGTGAGTGGACTTATATGCGTTCAAACTTTACAAAGACAATTCTTTTGTGAAATTCATATTCATTGATTTTTGTTATTTTGCTTCAAACCACAAATCGATCTATCATATTTTAAATATCAAAAGTTATTCTATGAAATACGCAGCCGATTGAACGCCACGAAATAAAGATTAGTTGACGATAAACGCTTTTATACAGAAGTTCGTCAAAAACAGAGATCTTCGAGGAATATGGAATTACAGTCGGACTTCTATATAACGAAGTCGTTAAATACCGAAAATAAGTTCGTTATATGGAAAATTCGTTAGAGGTTCGTCTTTCAATTTTCTTTATAAATCACATAAAACAAATTTTAAATTCAAAAACACTATATAATTAAAAAGTAATTATTCACATCTTTTTGTAAATTAATATATATTTATTTTATACATCATACCTATCAAAAGGAAAGAAAGAAAAACTGCAAAGAGAAAGTTTCTTGACGCCTTTATCCCCTTTCTGAAAAATTAAATCTTTCTTTTTGATGCTCAAGCTCTTATATTTGACCTTTTCGAGCTACAAGAAACGAAAGTACCAGTACGATGGATCAACACTACAAATGAACGGAGACTAGTTCAAAGACACGGGAACACGAGACAATTCCTCTAAGGGTGAAGGGGATATCGAAGATGTTTCCAGTAAAATGAACAAAGGGGGGTTAAAGGTAACACTTTTTGGATGAAATGCCCAGAACTCTATTGCTCTCGGCGAGTTTGGCACCTAATAAAACAGTTCAAGATTAATGACCCCCATAAAATGTGTTAAAAAGAAAACAACTTAAAATATCGAAAAATGCAACAAAAAAATTGACTCACAAGAGGAAAAGTTCGTTATATAGGAAATGCACTTCGCTATTCGGAGGTTATTTTACGAAGAAAATCGTGAAATGTGTTCTTGGTTCCAGTAAAAAAGTTTGCAATAGAGAAAAATGGTTCGTAATATGGAGGTTTGACTGTATTTTTAATTTTATTTACTTTGTATTTCTCTCGGGTTTGTGCTACATTTTATGGACGAGAGGTGAATCGGGAGTTGAGAGACGTCATCTAAAACCGCACCAATACCACGCATGTACTAAATATCGAGACATATAAAATATAAACAATCAACGTTCCCCTTTAGCGGGTCATAGGAAAATTATCAAGCGTTGACCAGCCCCTGGAAATAAACGGTTGGGAAGCGCAGTATAAAACAAATATACTTCACTCTGGATCTGAGAATGATTCTGGTAGTGATTGCGATGCAGGCATTAAAGAATTGTATAAATAGCAATCAAGAAAATTAATTAAATGAATAATTACTTCATAAAAGGAGTCTAAAGCAACCTTTTAGGACAGGGGTGGGCAGACTTCCAAGGTACGAGCTACTTCCAATTTTTTCGAGGTGTTGTGGTTCACCAGTGTCGTAGGTGTAGTGAACTAAAAGAAAGTATATAATACAGCCGGACCTCCATTTTACGAAACTCTATTTTACGAATTTCTCTATTTCTCGAACTTTTTACTTGAACCAAGAACATTTTACGAATCGTAAAATAGCCTCCAAATAGCGAAGTGCATTCTATTCAACCAAATTTACTCTTATCATTCGATTTTTTCCCCTCTGTATTTTTAAAAATACCGTATTTAGTCGAATCTAAGCCGCACTTTTTACCCTACTGAAAATCGGACGCGACTCGGAATCGAAGGGAGAAAAATGTGTTGAAAGGGGTATTTAGAGTAATTACAGTTTCATGTATGTATTTAAGAATTTTAATACTGATAAAATAACTACCGTGTAAAATCCGGCGTATAACGCTCACCTATACTTTCAAGCTTCAATTATTTATTTTTTGGTATATTCACCGTATAATAGGCACCTCCATTTTTACGAAGAAACTAGAAATATGCGTGTGCAATCCTCTTATGTTTTGAAGACATTTATTCGAGTTATTATTTCAAGTTGTAGAAAAAAATAGAATACTTCAAGAGCTACAACCCTTTACGTTCATAAAGAATGTCGTTTCTCTTAAATAAACAGTATTTCGAGAAATGTAGAAGCCTTATTTTTTTTCAGCTTATCTTTATTTTTCTTTTGAAGCTGTCATTTTTATACGGGGCGTATAACGCGCACCCGTAAATTTCGATCGCATTTTTTGTGTTCAAAGTGCACGTTATACACCCGATTTTACGGTAGTTATTTACTTCTTTATTTTTCCTTTTAAATTTATTTTAATTTCGTAAAATTGTATATCGATAAACCACATTTTACACTATTTTTTAATTTTCACAAAATCTTGTTGAGAATTTGGGACGGGGCTTAGATTCGAATAAATACAGTATTTCCTAGACCTTCTTATAATGGAATGATTATTAGGTCTTAGTGAAGGCGGTCACCCCAAAATGTCTTGGCGGTCCACCGGTCGATCGTGATCGACTTAATGCCCACCCCAGTTTTAGAAGAATTAGATTCTGAGGTTTGGCTCTGTGTTCTCTTCTCATGCCCGACTCTACAAAGTAAATTCCAGTCTATTTTTTTAAATTTGATTCATGGTTAAATGATCAAAAATGATTTTTATTTGTAACTATACTTAATTAAAATTCTTGAATCCGATGTTGTTAGAATATAATAATCTATGTATTCTTAAATTGCAATCGATTTAATTTATAAATTTGAAGCTAATTTTCTTGCCAGAAAATTTAAGTTTCTCATCATTTTATATTAATGAATGTATGTGCTGCAATAGCCGATGAATCAATAAAGTATTAAAACTTTAATACCATTTGACCCCCAAATATATTTTCTTGATTTTCTTCATTATTGATCTTGAAATCATTGCTATTTGTAGTTTGAATGAAATGTTAATAAAATCAATATATACTTATATATATATATATATATATATATTCAAAATTTCTCTATAAGAGAGAGATGAATTACATGATTAATACTTAAAAGAATATCAATTGCCAGATAACAAGACAACAGAATTTAGAAGGAGATATGAAAGATTGAAATAACACAGTAAAATATAAAAGAATGGATGCTTCAGTATTATCAACATTGCTGACTTAGGACAGCTAGTATACATAAAATTTTCTTTAAAAAAATCCTTCTGTATAAAAGTGGGGTTGAACATGTTTTTTGGCCAGCCAACCTTCCCCCTTTTTTGTTAATAATACCAAGCAAATACCAATTGGAAATAATGGATAGGAAATCTAAATCCATTATAAGGAAAAGGTAACTTACCCAAAAATTGCATACTGAAATGCAGAGCCCGCGCTAAATCTGAGTACAATAAACAAGTTATTGCCAGATTCTGGACCCAAATACAATTTCAAAACAAAGCAATGGCTGAAAAATAGCACTTAGCAAAAGTATGAAAAGAATAGAATAGAAATAATAAAATAAGAAATGTAAACATACTACCATTATCTTAGACTCTTAATATGGTTTAAAAGTTATAATATATTCTAAAAAAGTAATTTTATCTAAAACTAGAAACTGGGGGTATTTAAAACTATCTAGGAAGAATAATAAATCTATAATATAAACCTTTTAAAACTATGGAAATTTAATCCCTACTATTTACAATTTCATTATTTAAATATCTATTAATAAAATTAATAGGGTAGTTTTGAATTAAACAGTATTTAGTAAAATGTTTAAAATTTTTTATTTTTTCTGATTTATTAGAAACTAGAAGTTTATTGCGTAGTGTGTAATTAAGAACAATATTTCTGAATATAGATACATGCACATTACTCTCCCAATGCGGTACTTTTATAATATTGAAATTAAAGTCTTCTCGTTTATCATAAATATTAGTAACTATTTTATAATCATTTAATTTAATTTCTATTTCAAGAAAATTTGCTTCTTAACTGTTACTATTTGTCTGTATTAAATTAAGATATTGTGGATAAAAATTAATATTAGGTATAAAGTTGTCTTGCTAGCCAAAAATGATTATATCATCTATATACCGAAAAAAATAAAATTCTAAGTTGTCTATGAAACTATTTTCAAAATAATGTAAATATAAATTGGCAAGACAGTTGCTAGCTGGGCCACCTTGTGGTAGACCCTTAATCTGTTGATAATAATTACCATTATGATAAACATAATTCTCTTTTAGAACTAACCTAAGTAGAGAACCAAATCTATCATATTTGACATTTTTAAACAAATTATCTTTATGTAATTTTACTAGTGTTTTTATCATATCATCAATATTAATTGAGTTAAAAAGATCTTCAAAATCTAAACTAAATACTGAAAATATTTTTTTATCTTTAATTTGTGCAATAAGTTCTGTACTATTTTTAAGAATGGCTGAAGTTTTTAGATTATTTATTGTATCTTGTAACATTTCATGTAGAATTTTTCCTGATTTGCTGATATATGTATTAAAACCATTAGTAACTGTTCTAAACTTTACTGGATTTTTATGAAATTTAGGAGTAAGAAATACATGTGGAAATTTAAAATTATTATTAATTTGTAATTTTAATTGTTTATGAAAAGCCAAAATTCGATTATTTATTTCTCTATCAGAAATTGATGACCTAATAAAAGCTGTATTATTTTCAAAATGTTTGTTGAGCATTAAACTATAATAGTATTTACAAATGAAGGCAAAATTTCCAGGCACTTTATCAATATAAACTATAATAAATTTATTTTGTAATTTTTTAATCTGATTTTTAATATCATTAAAAAAGATATTATTATCTGTACTAAAGTTATATTTATTAATCTGTTGTGTAATGTTACATTTAAACTCTGTGAATGCCTCTATAGGCATACTATATTTAATAGCAATTTTGTAAATGAATTGCTCAATATCATTATATAACTGATTTTTGATAATTTTATTATTATTGGATATCAAAAGTTATATATATAACAAAAATCCTGTTATATATATATATATATATATATATATATATATATACATATATATATATATATATATATATATATATATAACAGGATTTTCTTAAAACAAACTACTTAAACAGTATTTTCTTCCTTCAAGTTCTGAGAATATTTTTATATGGTATTGAAGCTATTCTTAAAAAATAATCAATATATAACATTTTAATCATGGGAATAAAAAAAAACTTGCTTATTAAAGATATGAACTTTTTAAAATCAAAGCTTTTACCTCAATACTTAAAAAACGTTGAATTAAAATTAAATTTTATCTAAACATATTAAATTATACTCTAGAATTCTCTCTCTATATATAATTGTAATATGATTGATTGATTACTAACTGCGCTCTTTGAACCTACACGAGAGCTGGTGACAGACCTCGTGATTTTGAACCTCTATCAAGAAACGAGAATGAGACCTGAGCTTTGGCACTCTTTCCACCAAAATTTCTCACTACACCAACTTGAGGAATCTGAGCATCAATAGATATAACTTGCTTCAGTCCCGCATCATGTCTGGGCTTTAGTAGGACCAGGATTCAAACACATGATTTGACAGAAACACCGTCGAATTCGCGATCAATAGATATCTGTCGGGAAAAAAAGCATTTTTGAAAAATTTCAAACCATTCCATAAATAATTAATTTCTCATTTTAACTACAAAGGGATAACTAATTTATCATTACGATTTAGGGAAAAAATGCGAAATACATTTTATACTATAACAATTGAAAAATTCAGATAAAAAGGAGGGATATGATAAAAATTTGCTGCTCTCCGTAGGACAGCGAGGCCAGAATATATAATATTAATATTTTTCAGTTCTTTTATATCTAAGAAAATATTCCAAATTCAGGTTATATTCTTTAACATGAAGCGCGAAGACAGCTTTAATCATATTTTAATATGAAACACACATATATGCGTTCTTAAATTTAACTTAAAACTATATTTTTGCATCGAAATGTCTGTTGACTTCATTTCAATTTATAATATTGTAGATATAACATATTATTTTTACTATGACAAATCTGAAATGTAAGAGGAAAAAAAAGGTGTCTCGTGAATTTAACAAAAAACAAACACAAATCTTTGTTACTTCCTGATGATTTATCATACGGAATACATTGTAACAATCTCAAATACTTAAATTCGTGTGTGTCACTGTATTTTCAATTATAAGTTATTAATAAGTTAGTTAATGAGCTCAGTCTTGAATAAATAGAACTGTTTTTTTTTTAACAAAGAAACAATCTATTCCTTGGAACGCCTTCACAAACAGTTTCATTCGAACACAATAGTGACTGATTATGCAAGATTTCAAGGTAGTTTCTTTTTCAATAGACAGGAAAGTACGTTTAAAAATAACAGTGAAAAAAATTTAGTGAATGAATGAAGTATAAAAGGCTTTGAATATTTTAAATATATCAACTAATTATAAAATGAAAAATTTTTTTTTTAAGTAGAAAATGACAGCTGCAACTTGTAAAATTGTATTCGAGAGCAACAATAAAGTATAGTTTGGATAAAGAATTAAATATTGTGATTTCTTAAAATTTTATTTAAATATATACTATTGGCTCATTAATTTGCTTTTTATTGAGAAAAAATACTGAAATATAATTTTATTCGTATTATGAGAGATTAAATTTGAGTGAAATTCAAAAAGCTTGATGAATTGTTATCAAATATTTTTTTAAAAATTTTGTTACTTATAGGATACATTTTAACATTATAAAGAATGTAATAAGAACGATTATTATAAATAATTTAATGCACTTTTGCTTAACGTACGAGTATATGTCAGTTTGGAGTAATTTTAATAACAAATGGAAGTTACACGAGCTCTCTACGGGTAATTCCTCGTATATTCGAACCATGAACAAAAGACAAGGACGCGTGCACACGACTTTGACCTAAACCTTTTTCTCTTAAATCCGATGGCATATGAACACTTCAAAACGCAGTTCTATTTAATTTGCAATAGCCCCATGACTCTTGGGTAGCTGTCAATTTTTTTTTAAAGAAATGAGAGCTAAAACTAATCATTTGAATTCAACTTTGCACATTACGAAAGTTCTTCTATTGTAACGGGTCTATTCGCGTACCTATTACTTGGGAAAATTCTATTACTTTAAATATTGTTCAATTGAAAACTTTCTCCCAAAGAAGAAGATGCGATTTTATGTAAATCATGTCGTATATTTAAGCACTAACTTTAAGGCTCGATGAAAAAGAGAGAAAGAGGTTAGGAGTTAGATGATAGAAGTTTGTGATTAAAGTAAAGTAATTGAAAGCTAGACGAGAGCGACTCGTCGATTAATTAAATAATATATATATAATTGATAATTGACAGTTCAGTCAGTAAGATATTAAAATCCAATCGACCAGAAGTCGATTATTTGAGGTAGGAGTTACGATTATTACCAAACGTATAAGTGATTCTACTTATAATTAAATATTAAATATGTCATCTTCCTAGCTTTGGCTCCTATACTTTGCATATGTGCATTTCCTTCCCTGGGTTTGTGAGACTTATAAAAGAATTGATAAATTATATTTGTTTTGATTATGGCTGGTGTTCATTATAACTCCCAATCATTAACGGATTTCAGGAAAAATCCCTTACACTATGATTACTGGCTATCCACGACATTTTAACTATGATTAAAACAAATTAAATCCAACGAAAAGGGACATTGTACGGAAGAGACTGAAAAAATTCGTTAATTAATTTATATTAAACATGGAGAATGAAAAATTTTAAGAAGTTAGTCAGTTTTATAGAACTGTAGAGAGAAATCAAAGCGCATTCTTGACTTTATAGACAGTAATTGTACCTCAAATTTGAAAGTCCTCGTACTTCTTTTATTAATATAGGTATGATTTTATATTTAATACAGTCATTAAAATAAGGGACAGTAAGATACTTCTTTTAGATAATTCAAACTTATTACATTGATTTTAAACTATATTTCCATTTTTATCAAAAATTTTATAATAACAGAGAAGTGAAATATGTGATAGAAATGTCATTATTTTACTATACAAAATTAAACTATTGTGACGATTCGATCTTAATTGATTAGGATTTTAGACTTCGTAATTGGGGATCCTTATTTAAGTCATATGTCATTTTCCTAATGAATAAATGTTTTTTCGTTTGACTTGTGGCCATTAAAATTGCTTACACACAACTATTTAGATGACATATAAGTATTACTCAACTTAATTTACTTATAAATATGTTATTGAATAGGTACTTCTGTGGGTAATTAACCGAAATGTCCATAAGACGTTACGCAAGATATAAATTAAGTGATTGAATTAATGAAATAAAATGTAATATGCAGACATTCAACGATGTCAAAAAAAAATTTTTTTAAGTGAAAAACATAAAGGAAAATAGGTTTAACATGCAGTGAGAAAGATAAGGTTTTTAATCTTAAAAAAAATTTATAGGGGTTTGCAGTAAAAAGGAAATACTTTAACAATTTTATATTGAATATAACCCTATATCAGTTAATATATAATCCTATTCTTATTTCTATGACCATAAAAATAATTACAAAATATTTTAGTCGTTTTCTTTGAAATAGGTGTAAGTCTATTTTATATTATATGAAGATATTTACCACTTTCAAAGTAGTTATATTTGTAATTTAATTAACTAAGTAAATTTATATAGACAGAATGATGAAAATTTTGAAAATTATTTTGGGAAATGTTTATAGATAAAAAGCTCATAGTTATAGCTCAATAGCCCAAAGCTCATTACTATAATTAACTAACTTTTGGTCAAAAATGTACTTACACCACTTTAAAGAAAGCGACGCATTTAAAAAATAAAACACTCACACATAGGAGCTGTTTTCTTTGATTTTTTTTTTGTTGAAATATTTAATAAAAATTTCATAAAAAATTGATCTGATTAAATTGAAATCCCATATTTAATATTTCATCAACGTATAATTTTCATATTTTGTTGACTAAGAAAGTGGTGCCAATCTATTTGAGATCATCAAAAGTATAAATTTCTGTTAACTAATACTTTAAAAACGATCAAGCTATAAAATTAAATCAATTTAATATTTAAAAAACATAAAATGAGCATAATAACATTTACCAATATTTTTCAAACAATTCAAATACAAAAAGGCTCAAATAATTCCATATAATGTAAAAGAAAATGTTATATAACGTTAAGCGTTATCATATATATACTGCTTTTCATTAATTCCAACCTTTGGGTCACTATTGCTGACATTTGTATGGCTGCGGTAGCCTAGTGATTAAGGTAACGGGCTCGTGGCCGAAATATCTTGAGTTCGAGCTTAGTACAGCTAAAGGCCTCCCGTGCAGAGAGGGCCCATGCAAATTAAATATGTCGCGGCTCAAACGTTTTCCCCTTGGTGTGGTGGGGAAGTTAAGAGAAAGGTGTGCCAGCTCAGGTGTGGTCCTCGTCACTTGACGATAGTTCAAATTTGCAAGGTCCATCACCAAAAGCCCTTGTATAACTGAAGAGTGCGACGTTAAAATTCCCTCACTCACTCGCTGAAATTTGTGTGTTCATAATTTAAAATTTAATTGCTTCAGAGCTGTTTATTGCATTAATTTTTGCTTCAAAATTAAGTAAACAAAGCTCAATGAAAATTTTTGAAAAATAAGCAATAAATTGTATTCGAATGATTAAAATCAAACTATAATATTACAGATAGAGCGAGAGGGAATTCAGATGTTATTTGAATTCATTCCATTTTATCAGAAAAACTCTATATAAATATAAAGATAAAAACTGGGTTGAGAATTTCAGTTGACAGCGAGATTAAACATTATTTTCTTAAAAAAGAAAGAAGAGTCGATAAAATAAATTTTTTTTCTTTTTCATTCAAGCATTAAAATGCCTACAAATGATATTTCCTAGTCGTATCAAAATAAAGTAGTTAAAATTCAGGTCATGTCTAACTATATTCTCTGTTTCAAAAAGGTAAATGCAGAGAAGATGTATTTAATTCAAATAGATGGAATATTATTTATTCTAGTTTCACACTCCATAAATTACAATTTATCAAATCCTTTCTGATAATAAAATTAAAGAAGCATTAAATTAAAAAAAATTAATGCTTTTCCTCATTTTTACCAGGAATTGTCTGAAAAAATTATTATAGGCAACGGAAAAATTATAAGCTAAATTTTTAAAATTTTCAGGAATTTTTAATTTTTGTTGGAAACGCAAAATAAATAAATAAATAAATAAATAAAATTTTTTAAAACGCTTTTCAGCTCCATAAAAACTATTTAATTTAGTCAATCGTTCTCGAAACCGAATCATAAATTGTTCCAAGGGGAAAAAAAGAACTATTTTTGTCAATGATGATGAAAACGGAAGCTATCTTATCTTACTCCGGTGTTAATGCATAATGCATAAACAAATTTCCTTGCACCCATATCACGTGAATAAATAAAAACAGAAGAAATGTCAATGACGAAATTATCAGTTCCCTTTTTCTTTATCCTTGAGTAACACCGGTTGTTTCGAACGAACGGAAAATGGAATCGAACAACGATTCAGAGGACTCGGGGAAAAGATTCACTGTAAGAGTCAGATAAATTCCGTCTGGGGTGGGCGGAACCCTTTATTGAGGGCGAGGACACACGTGTGTCACGTGACTAGGAGCCGAAGCACCCCTGTCTGCTTGTCCAGAAAGATACGGAAGTGTCCTTGCTAGTCCAGCTCCAGCAGCCATTTTGCTATCCACGCGAGATAGCAAAACTTGGCGAGACCTTGAGGGCTACTTTCCTAATGGTGTGGGGGAAAGAAAGTAGAACGAGATCTCTCTGAAGATGACCGAAGACTTAAAATGTTCAGCGAGATTAAATGGTTTTTTTAGAGCCTCAAAATCCAGTTGTTTTGTTCGATTGTGTCCAACATGTCCTGAATTGAGAAATAAACTTGACGTGACTTGGTAACAAACGTAAACTTATCTTAAAGATATGTTATAAAGGAAATTAAGATTTCTTTTCTCTTTTTTCGATAGCGAAAGTTTTTAATTCTAAATGAAGTACATACTACATAATTGTTGTTTGGTGGGAAAATTTGTGGTTCAAAATGGTAGTTTTTAATTTTGTGGGTCATTTTCTTTTTAAATTATAATGCTTTAAAGCTCTGATTTTTGACACATAAAATTTTATTCGTGTAACCTTAAATAAAATAATTATTGTTCTTTTAAAGAAGTCTTACAGTTTTAATTTGTTTTCAAAAATGTTTTTTTAAATATATTTGTAATTTATAATTCTTTTACCCCCCAAATTTTTTTTTGGAAAAAACGTGTATCATTTACCTTTTTATCTTTCTCCATATGCTTCGTATTACAAAAGATTTACTTGATAATAAATTTTCAATTTAAACTTCATTCTCTAGCGTGTGATTAATATCCTATTGAAAGAAAAGAATGTACTAAATTTTTTACCATATTTGGCAGAGTTTACGGGATTTGATTCTGATAAATAGTTTTATCCAATTATAATAACTACCGAAAGTTAATTAAAAAATAGTATAAAAGTATTTTGATTGAATAGTTTATTAGTATCATATTAAATATAATTTAATTTATAATATTTGCTTAATAATATCATTTACGACTTATCGGGAGAAATTTTAAAAAAAATGGATTCTTACAATTAAAGTTAGTTTCCAATCGCATCATTCTATCTAATCAAACACAGTATTTCAGTGCAATAAATAAAAATTTCATTAAATTATTTTTCATACAAAATAATTTTATCACAGAAAAAATTATGCGATAATATTTCCCGAATAAGTAAAATTTTTACATTCCGAATTTAAAATGAAAAGCCTCCGATAAATGCCTACATAGTAAGTTGAAAGTTTTTCGAAAAAATTATTTTCCAATAAAATGCTAAAAATAGCAACTTCCGTCAAACGTCCTTCACTCAAAAGGATGCCAAAATCGATATTATTGTTATCATTATTTCTACCAGATGCTATTCCTGTTCTAAGAGCTAGCCAAATTACTTTGCTCATATTAATACTGTACAAAGCCCAGTGGCTGAGTGGTAGTGAACACTGGGGGTTCCGCGTCAGACTGAGCACTTAACCGAAATCTCTGCACATGCACCTCAGCGCCTAAGGTCACGCAAACTGAGATAGGAATAGTAGGCCTGGCCCTCATTGGCTGTTGCGCCACTGAGTTCAGTTCAGTTAATACATACAATCTTATAAGTTTAGATTGTATTAATTTATCTCTACCAAGACTATTCCATCTCACACAACTAAATATAATTAAAAGTTAATTCAGAAAAAAAAATCGAGAAGTACTTTTTTTTTCAAGATAAAGACATACAGGAATGTTTGTAGTCAAGAACCTTTTGAATTTACTTCCTTTAAGAACTTCAGGACTCAAAAAACATTAATATTCCAAGAATCACTCAAGACATTGAGTATAAACTTGAATTTAGTGGAATGATAAGGCTTTTGGGAAACAGTTCACTAAGGAATGAAGTAACAAAAAAGATGTTGGTGCGAAAATATTAAAAACAAATAGTTTTTAAAAATTAATTATTCAAACCAAAATAATATATTATACACCCTGTTATTATAAAGAATATCATCCTTATCATAAACAATACTTAAAGTATTTTTATATTAATTTAAAATTTTACTTAAATAATTAATTCATACTATTCAAAATTTCATAAATCTAATCCAGAGTCGGGCTTCTTCATAAAGGGGCCTGGGTGCAAGAAACTAGGCTCTAAATTTTTTGTAAGGTGAAAAAAAAATTACAAACTTGAACACATATTACGAATGTATGTTTATTTAAGGAAGGTTTTTTTTTGTTTTGTTTTTTGCTAATACATTAATTACTTCAGAAAAAGTTACAATTTTTTTCCCCAATGCCTTTTATAGAAAGTGCATTTAGGTGTTCTGCACACATTCTTGGCCCAAGATCGTTCGTTAATTTTAATTTACTGAAAGAGTGCTCACACACACACACAACACTTGCTATATAAAATGAAAAAGTAAAGAAAAGTTTTAATATAGTTAATGCATTTAAAAAATAATTCATTATAATTATTTAGAATCCATTATAATAGGTCTTGTATGTTATATTTGAATCCCTTTCATGCAAAATTAATTCCCGTTACAAGCCAATTTCCTGTGGATTAGGTTCTTCTCTAAATTTTTTCATAAAACCTTACAAAGGTTTTGGAGCATTTTTCTAGTTCATGTTTTTTTTAAAATTTTATATCAGTATTAAGGGGACGCGGTACATTAAACAAAAATCTTTGATTTTATGGTTTTCACAATTTTTTTCCTTGTAACCTATGTATATGCAATACGTAAGACAGAATATTTGGCTCAAAATATCACAAAAAGCAATAAATTTAATTTTTTTAAAAAAATTAAAAACTTTTGAGGTAATTTTAAAACGCTACTCCTCGTACAATAATTGACGTACACACAGGAAATTTGATTTACATATTTGTCAAACCATGTACAACAAAAGTTGGTATGGGTTTGGGATAACATGATTCAAATTCCTAAAAAACATTTTTTTATGAATTATTATGAAAAATCTTTAAAAGCATGTAAATTCTAAGTTCAATATTTTTAAAAACATATGTATTGCTTTGATTCAAAAATGCATACCAACTTTTGTTATATATATTAATAGCAATCTGTAAAAAAAAATTCAAAACATTTCATGCAATAGAAAAAAAGCCTTAGCATTTTAAATAAAAGAAAACAAACGTTTTTTTTGTTCTGAGATAAATCAATTTAAAGTTTTTATTTACTGTAAAAAGATATATATAAGTGCAATAAAATTACTAAAAAATTACTGTATATACTACATGCACATGATAAAAGTTTTATAAAGTTATTATATGAAAATTATAATTTTTTATGTTTAAAATTTAAAATTTTCAGTACCTTACATTTTTAAAAAATTGCGATAAATAACATACGAACCCATTTTACGATGATTTTAAAATAATTCTAGTTTATATCTTCATATTTTTTTTTACCATTTATGTTTAAAATAACCAGGACTATATGTAATCCCTTCTTTTTTCTTTGAATATTTTTCTTTTCGCATATTGGCTAGTTTTACTTTCGACGAGCTATGCGAAAAGCAAGATTATTTGGCGATTCTTCTTTTTTACGTCTGTAATCACGTGTGGCAGCAATTTTTACTGCTTCTTCACCAAGATCCAAATTAGCTGCCTTTTGTATTACTTTTAAGGCTTTCAAAGTACCAAAGTTATATTCTGATACTGCCTCAGAAACAGCTATATTTACACGTCGTGATTTCGCTGAAGTTTCTTTAGAGCACTTACTCCAAATCACGCTATGCAGACTCTCGTTGCTGTTCTGAGTCAGACATCTGGCACATCCTTTCAAAAGACTATCAGAAGCTAACCTTTGATATATTGGAACATTTTTGTCAAGTAATCTGGATTTATTGGTGCTCCAATATTAAATTTATGTGGTGCAGGTTTTTCACCTTTAGCTAAGGCTCTTCGATAAAAACACCACGAATCTTTGCCAGGAGGACATTTTATGGTGCATTGGATTTTTATCTGTCGAGATACCGTGATAAAGCGTGGCATATATAGATTTTTTCATGCCCTGAATATCTCCTTTATTTTCCAGAATAGCTTTCTGATAATACTGCGTTAGTTTTTTTATCGTTGTTTCTTTTAGGCTGCCATAAGATTTCCTCCTAAAGTGATACATTTAGCTCTCCAATCTTTCACAAGATTGCGTAAGCTGGTACCTAACCTTTTACTAACGTGATTAATACACTCTTCTTTCAAAATTTCAACATCTGGTCCATATATTTTTAGGCTATTTAAGAATTTATGAGTTTTAGCATCACCATCAGATAACAATGTTGTGTAACGGAAACCACATGCTTCTGATCGAGACCAAATTTTAGCTGCAGCTTTCATTTCCATTGCTCCTGATGTCCCAACGTGGTTAATCTTTTGTGGCCAGAATATCAAACATCGTATTCAGCTGTAGTTTTGCCGAATTCATTTTTCGCACTTATACATGTTGGACAGTACTTGCTCATAATTTCATAGTCAATAACATATCCTGTTAAAGTGTCGACTACACAGCCAACACCGATTTGGGATGTGTGTTCCTCGGGTCAACCATGTCCATCAAAAGAAACAGCAATATCAGTAACAGTATTTGACCCATTTTGATTCAATTTTCTGTATGCATTTTGAACGCTGTTATGTACATAGTTCAACACAGTTTGGGAAGCAAGAGAGTACACTGAGTTAATGTAGCATTTAATTTCATTAAAAGTTTTACTCGACATCAAAGGCATATTGAGAAACATGCAAAATTTTTCAACCGATGCATGACCCCCACTGATTGCAAGAAATGCTTGAACAGCACGAACATTCACATCGAAAGGTGTAGATGTATTTGATTTTTTTTTCAAGTCTTGGAGATGTAAAGCATTCCATTTTTTGCTCAGAACATGTTTTGCATACCAGTTTCAATTGATGCGAAAACCCATATTTATGTCCAAATTCAAGTTTAAAGTTGACTGGTTGCAGATACCACAAAGAGTATACTTGAAAATATCACACAAGGCATTTTTGTCAACAATTATATAACTTGGTCCATCATAGGTATCAGCAATATTTTCTTGTTCTAGTACACTTTCTCTTGCATAGAAATTCTTTCATTTTTTAAAATTCTATCACCACTTGAGCGTTGAGCAACATTTGAATTGTGCTCTGAAATGTCCATATTGCTTTCAGTTTTTGTTTCAGTGCACCATCGCTTTTGAATACTCAATTTACTTGATTTGTTTTTCCTCTTCGTGCGAGCATGTTTAACTATTAAAATGCTGTATTAGAATACGTTTAAATATATAAAAAAAACTGTTAAACTGATAACGATAAAATAATTAGTCTTGAAAAAGACTTTTTTGGTAAACCGAAACTAAATATTTCAAAAATATGAAATAAAAATTAGCAGAATAAAGAACGCAGTATAGCTCAGCAAATGTAAACAAACAATTTGAATGGATTACAAATCTCTTCACTTTATTTCAAAACTGCTTAACTGTGATAGAATTAATTAAATTGGCTAGAAAAATGAAAAGTGCGTCTGCTAGAGCAAAATGATGTCAAAATGTAAATTCTGACGAGCATATTAGTTAATCATAACTTGGATTTTTTTAATTTAGAGCTCTGAAATTTTGTGAGATAATAGAAAAATGTTATAAGAAATTAATTTAGGCTAAAAATTTTTTTTTTGATTTTTTTGACCGATTTTCGTCAATTGAATCGTACCGTGTCCCCTTAATTTGA
>BMAO01026987.1:0-56617 GCA_019973975.1 Trichonephila clavata
TTTATATAGTTTATATTATATTTATTATTTACAAAAAATCTCATAAATAAGTCTTATAAGAACTTTAAGTGTTTTTCATAAAACATGTGTGATAGTAAAACTACGTTTATTAAAATTATTATTTTAAGCATAAAACTAAGCCAACAAACTGGAATATGTAATTAATAAAACTTTATTTTTCGTATAGTGTTTATTAAACTCACCCAAACTGTATTCACTGAATGAGAGATACAATATATTTTTTTTCTTCAGAGAGTTACTGAAGTATTTCTCAGCAAGGCACTTCATACTAATTGAGTGAATTTTATAGAGTGTGTACTCTATAGAGTAGTCATCAGATTTAAACACGAATTTCTCATCCTTTCAAACCATGTAACGTTCCACGCAGCAGAGTTTCTTGCGATATATCCTGTCGTTTTAAGCTCTTATCTAAAATGGATCTCTTCCTTTTTCATGCTGGTAGGCGTTTAGTGCCCAGTTTTGCATAAATCTCCTTACACTCTGTAGATGGGAATGACAAAATCCTGGCGAAAAAAAATGTTTCTAAAGTCGTTGTTTCAGTGAAACTCTAGTTTCTTAACACGTTGACGGGTAAGAAAAAAGTACGTTATCCGTAAAACTGATATGAACCGAGCGTTCTTTGACACTTTACTGATATAAGTATCACAGAGAGGAACGGTTGTTTTATGGTCTGTTTAAAATGAGAACTTCGTATATCTCAGAAGAAACTTGACAACACCACTAGCTTTTAATCGCGCCCGCTTGGTTTCTTTTTTTTTCATACAGTTTTAATTACATTAGTATATTAAAGCAATAAAACAAAAAACAGACAAACAGTATTAAAAATGACAAAAATTAAAAGTCTGTAAAACGTTTGCAGTTATAATTTAATGGATTTAACAATGTGTAAATTTACAATCAAATTTATGTGGAACAAAATCTTTACCCTTCTTTTTTTTCCAAAAGCTCCATATTTTATTTTTAGTGCACTAGATTCAATAATTTATTTTTATGTTAGAATGATAAGTTTCAAATGTTTATACACGAGTCTTGTCAAAAAAATTACTCTTATTAAAGCATTTTAATTCAAAATATTCTCTTCGAAGAGAAATTAATTTATTCCAAATGACATATTTTGTAAATAGAAGCCTTCCTTTTTGCCACTAAATTCTTTTTTTCTTAGTTCCATAAGCGTTCTTCGCATATGAATTTTTGTTATTAAAACATTTATAATTTAACTGAAAAAAGATTGCAATGATGTCTTTATAATTAGCATTCTTTGGTTTAACAGTAGCCAAGAACTGCTGATGTAGTGATGCTGCTTGAATTAGTACTTGATGTCAGCCAAGAATCCTGATTAACTATACAAGAATATACGTGATCCATCATTTACTTTTAAAACATAAAAGCCAATCAAATAATCTTATCACAGATTGAAAGATAAAAGAGTTCTTCAAGTTTATAAAGAAATATAATAATAATTAAAGATAAATGAATAGTTAACTATTAATGAATGTCTTGATCATGATAATCTCAATGACACATTCTTAAAACCAAGCTTATTTCTTTTATTTCATTTTCTTCTCAAGAAAAATACTTATTATTCTCAAGAAAACCTACAAAATTTAGAAATACATTATTTTAATAATTTTTAGGCAAATTACATTCAGTTATTTGCTTTGATAATATATGTTCTGATGATGAATTATACTTCCAGAACTATTAATGCGATTTTTTTTTAAATTCCAACTCTTACAATTAGGAAGAGCCTCCTTGTTAAGATCGATTTTTGGTATTTAAAGAATTTGTAATAAGGCAAAACAGCTTTCTAGTTATGATCCATATACCTACATTTAAATACCTACATGTTTTATTCGTCTATTGGATTTTAAATATGACTAAAAAATAATTGAAAAAGAAATTTAATGTCGATTCATTTCAAAGTATATGATCGAAATTCCTTAAATAAAGAACCACGGTAAATTTTCGAAAATTATCAATTTTTTTCTTAAATCTTTTTAAACAAACATTACGCTTACCAAATTTAGGAAATCGTGTTTTGGATCAATTATTTCTTATTAAAACGAGAAATTATGTTATTACAACAAGAATTTTATGACAACATCTTGCGTCTGTTATGTGATTTCATGTAAAAAAAGTATTGTAAAACTGTTTCATTCTTTTTTCTTTTATAAAGGGAAAGAAGTTTTTTTTGCTTGTAAAACTATTTTAATGCTTCAATTTAACATATTTTAATGCTACAGTTTACATTTGCCTCAATAATTGAGCCTATATCCTTGTAGTTTCATAATTGTCACTATTTGTTTTCAAACGCTTGTATTTAGCAATCGTTTTTTGATTGTTTGTTTAGTCTCTTCTCAGATCTTATGGTTGAATTCCTGCAGTTGCTAAAACGGAGCATATGCCAAGCTTCGTAACAGTTTATTAGTGTAAGAAACATCTGCAAGTGTACCCAAAGGAATAGCTTAATAAGAAATTATGGCCTCAAGGTGAATGGAGCCCATCAAGAGAATCTCTTTTAATGCCAAACGCGATCATCTATTTCTCAGAACGTACTCATTCTAAAAAAATAAAAACCAACCAAGAAAAATGGTCATATCAACAGACAAACGCTTTTCTTTGCCCACGGAAAACAATGATGTGGAATAGTGCCCGTGTCCATTCATAGAAGTGGGAAGTTTTCTTTTTACACTCACCCCCTTCCTCTTGCTCCCATTCTCTATTTTTTTTCTGACTGTATTGGTATCAAATAAAAAACATCCGCCAATTTCTGGAAAGGCATTTAGTCATTAGACCAAGTCAATGTTCGATGCAGGGTTCCGATTACAACGAGCGGCAATTCCATTTGAATTAAATGGTTTCTGAAACCATAGATTCAATTAAAGATTGCTGCTTCAAAGGAGAAGTTTTTCATTAAGAGTTCTTCGAATCGGAAAAGAAGATACTTTATCTTCGTAGACTTTAATGGCTTGAAGAAGCGTGTACACCCATTAAAGACTATACTGAAAATTGGAAAAATACCATTTAATTATTCTGTTTGTAATAAATAAATTAACGAGCGTTACTGGAAGATCACATTACTGTAATGAATATATTAAATTTTCACTAAACTGTTGGCATTACAAAGGACCTCTAAAGTGAAGATACAAGCACAATTTTTTTAAATCAGTAAATGATCATAGTTTGATCAGAAAGCAGTAATTTCAATGTAGATTTCATTATTGTTTTACATTTCTAATTAAGATTAGTTTGTCTTTTAATTTAATTCAATAAGAAATGAAAAATGGAATAAAAATATTAAAGTACTTGTCTAAAAGTGTTTAAAAAATAGTAGATTACTCTAAAATATTAAACCATGCAGAAACACAAACATTTTGCAAAAATTATATTTAAAATAAGATAACACTTATTTGATAAGAAATAAATATATTTAATATATAAGAAAAAATAACCTCTGATGTGATTTTAAACAGAAAGTGTGTTATTTTAAAGCTGAAAATTTCCTTATAGTTTTTATCTTTAAAAAAAAGGCTATATTTAAAACTACATCCAAGTATATTTTGAAAGTATTTCCTAGTAATTTAGATAGAAAAATTTTTAAATCAGGTATTCGGAAATTTTTAATACAAACAAGATCAACATTCGCTAATGTTAACTAATATCAAAAGAATTTTGTATTGTTTGTTGTCATATCCCTAACGAAATACAACAGCTTTTTTTATTTGTTTATTATTTTTATCCAATTGCGACTGCTTTTAATACTTAATTTTTATCAGGACACTAAACAGTTAAAATTGGAGAATTTATCAATCAATTGAACACCGAAACATACCTAAAAGCTGCTGAAATTTAAATTTTAAACATTCTCAGCTGAAATATAATTAATTTTCTACAGCTCTGTATTGTGTGTGTTCACTTCTTTTCTTTGCTTCCTGCTTCTACCTTTCCTGACGCTGTGTCATTATCCTTCTACTGTTTCCACCCCATTCACCGGGTGAATTTAATGGTGATTAAAACACACGAAATTTAAATCCCATAAAAGGTGAGGCCAGAACTACTTTTCCACAAAGGTAACCCCCTCGATTCTGAAAGATATCGTCTGCGGCAAGCATAACCTTAAAACTTCAATCATTTTGCAATTTTGTAGCTCTATTATTATTTTTTTTAATTCTTTCGTTAACGAATTTTCTGAAAACGTCCTATCCCACCGTTAATTACATCCGCCTACATTGTGGCTATGTGGTGTGGGATTCCCTCCCTCCCAACTATGATCTACCCTACCACCCTGGGACCATCAAATATGCTCCTTCCTCCCTCCCTTAACCCCGTCGAGGGGGTGCTTTCGGAGGGTATCACGCGAATCGTCAAACATCCGCCTTCGAAACGTCAAGAACACATGATGCGTTCTCATTGGTCTGCGCCTATATTTTATTTTGTTCTCTTCCTTGACATCAAAGGTTGTGCCGATGATCAGATTACTCTACTGAATCAGACGTCGGGTAGGGTAAGGAATGAAGGACGGGTATGATTTAAGAAGTATGTGTGGTGTTGGGATGATTCTGTATTATTATTATTTGAAATATTTTAATGCAATTAATAATGTTGATAGCTTATTTATATATATATATATATATATATATATAGAAAGGACCGTTTCTTTTTGCTTGTGTATGTCGTCATAGTGAGCACATAATGGATGATATTGTCACTTTAAAAGCCGTCTTTCATGCGGAGCTTATATTGAAAAGATGTAGAGATATCTCTAAATTAATACATCGAGGATATGGAAGAGTTGCACTTAAAAAAAATGAAAAAATGAATGTGAGACATGCTTTTGCATGCATTGTTTGCTAATTTTTTGAATTCTAAAATTTGGCATGCCTAAAAAAGAATTACTTTTAGGAGAATTTCTATTTTTCTAGTTACTTGCGATTTTGGAGAAAAAGAAAATAAGGATTTTCAACACTGGATTGTGCCCAAGGAAGTTACTGTTTTTTTTAATTCTCTCTCTCTCTCTCAGTTAGAAAAACAACAAATATAATGACACCATTTCTTAGAATGTTTAGAATATATTTTTTTCCAAGTGAAGTAAATTTTTTTTATTGTTAATATTTACTTATAACTTGTTATATGACTGCAAATAATATAAAAAAATATTAAAAATTAATTTTGAACATATTTCTTTACATATTAGTTATTCTTTTACAGTGCAGTCATTTTGACTGCTTTTGGGCAAGATAGGTATATACTAAATTTCAGCCTTTCTAGTGTTAAACATTCTCGTTCAATTTGAAAAACACATAGCTAAGCTTTAAAACAGGAGTATTTAAGTAGTTAATAATAGAAGTTAATTTTTAATACAATAAAAAAATATTTCATGTGTAACATGCTTTTTCCATCACTGATTGAAACTTAATCAGATTTGTTAAAATGTTAAAATAAATTATGAGAATAATATATACTGATCTTCTCAGTGTTCAAAAAGGTTATTCAAACGTAAAAAGGTTATTCACTTAATTCTAAAAGACTATTTACTCTCAGTAACTTTCCTAATTTACAAAACACTAACCTTTGCTACTATAATTCTGATTTAATCCTTATTAATTCTTCCACGATAAAAAAGAAGAGAATTTTTAGTACTCTACTATTATTTATTATATATATGTACTCCATGAGGTGTTTTTTGAATAAAAGTTTTATTTAGATTAATTGTTTTTTTTTTATTAACTCTCATTTTGAAACAACACGAGAGCTATTGGCGAGGCACTTCGTATTTTTGAAATATGGTTATAAACAAGTTCTACTTAGATATAGAACTTAAATTTTACGTGATTTATGTAATAAAAAGTACTAATAAAAGCTATTTGAAGAAGTTTACTTTTAAAGATTTTATCAATGTTGAAGGAAATTTCTATTGAGGTTCTATTAATATTAAGAACGATTTATTTTATTGTTAATTGGGAAGGAACTACTACATGGGAAATTTTATTTACTTTGAGCAAATTACTTCCACGCGATATACTTTTTATGAAAATAATATTTATACTTTAAATTTTTATAATTTAAGGTTTACTAAAAATAATTAAAAACAGATTTTCGATCAAAAAGGGTTACTAAAATCCTTAGAGTACCAAGATTCAAGAATATCCTAAAGAGAAACTGAATTTTTTTTAAAAAAAACACTGAAAAATGTGTACTGAGAGTATTATTCATTTAAAAGTTGCACTTGATTTAACTATTTTAACTTAACAATAAAACTAATCAGCAATATCATCAAAAATAAATATATACTAATATCAAGTTTTTTTATTAAATAATAAATATGAATATTTGAAAGTATTTTCTTTTAGCATTTAAAAGAATAACTTTTGAAATAGATTATATAAAAATACATTGTCAGCGATGAATATGTAACTCAATACAACTGGCAGTCATTAATTATTGCTTTAATATTTTCCAACTGCTATATAAAAAGTATTAAACTGTTTAAGAATATAAAGCCATTTTTTGGGCTCAATTAAGACTCAAAACCGAACATTACATCAAACTTCAGTTAGATATTGTTTATTACACACAATTTTAAAATGATGGTAAAGCAAATATGAATTCTAATAGATTTAAATAATCAATTATAATTAAAATAATTATAAAGATATATTTAAAAGTCACTATAAAAAAGTGCTTAAAATTATTCTAAGTATTTAAAAACCCTTTCACTTTTTACGAAAAAATTATTTTAAATGCCATACTCTAAACTTCTTCAAAATAAAGCCTTTAACTGTTGAAATCCATAAGATTCCATTTCCGTCTTAAAATATATGTGATTAATAAATGTATTCCTTTCATGATATCCAAAATAGCTATTCATTTATAGAAATATTTCAATAAATAAGAACATTACCAATTCAAATACATTTTTATTTTGAAAAAAGGAAAGGAAAATAACTTTTTAAACTAATATTATTTGAAACATATTGAAAATTTATGTAGACTTCTAAAGTTAAGACAATATTCAATAACTTCAGAATGTATCTTTTGTCAAATTGCTTTAGTTTCTTTAATGCATTTTAGGTAGTATAATAAGCAAGAATGGAAATGAAATTTGATGCAGATAAAATTCCATTCCATTTTCAATTAACATTCAGAGTACAAACCGAATTTCTGTCAGAAACAGAAAATCTGTTATCTCTATTTTTAAAGAAACGCTCACTGAGAAAGGTTTTCAAAATTTCGCAAAGTATATAAGTATGCATTATAGACATATCCTAACAAGATGACATTTGATTTACAAAATCTTTAAGAAAATGTAAAAAGGTAGAAATTTAAATTTTGCTTAAAATCTTGTTTTATTATTCAGAATGCAGGAATTATATGGTTAGTTGTTACGTTAAAATTACTACATTACATGAATCCGCACTAAATAAAGCACTGCTTTATAAGTAAATTTTAAATTCACTCCTTTTATATTTTGCTAAAACAAAAATATTTGTAAACCTAAAATTAATGAAAAATGATTAATGTAGAAAAAAGTGAAAGAGTAATGGATTACTTTTATTGTTTAAAGTCTGCAAAAAGAAGAAACACATTTTTAACTAGAAAACCACAGCCTTAGTTCTAATATACATTAATTTTTTCTCTGTCTCGGTCTCTCCCTCTTTCACTGTCTCTCTTTCCCTATCCCTCTCTAAATCTCTTTCTCTATGTCTCTCTCTCTCTCTCTTGCATCTCTTTCTGCCTCTCCCTCTTCTTTTCTTTCTCTTGTTCTTCAGACAGCAACACATAATATCATTTTCAGATTTTCGTCTTGCTCAACGGCTTCTTTTTCTTTTAAATCATTTTTTTAAATCCATTTACAAGCTCTTCCAGAGAAATTGTCTTCGGGGTTATTCAATGTAAAGGAGTTTTTTTACTGTAGGCATATTATCTTCAAGTTCCCTTACTTCTTCATAAGCTATATTAATGAAAGATTCGTCATCAGAAAGCCGAGAATCCGTTTGAATGCACTCCTTAACATCGGCAGCATCCAATGAGTCGAGGCTTAAATCGTACTTTCGTTACTCGTTCATTACAAATAGATTAATGATGATATTTCAAAAAAGTTTTACTTTTTTCAGGAATCAGATGACAATGCACACGCGGTTATTCTTTATGAAGACTGAAGAAAGTTAAATCTCTGCGAACTATAAGGGTCATGTGCCCTTCCTCTCAGCGATCGAGTTTGGACACGACTTATGCTCTAATCACCACGTTTGACAATTAATCAGCAACATTCCGTTCAGCAGTATTATTTTAGAGAAAATAATTTAAAAAGAGAATATTCTCCTTCTGCATATTTCTTAAAACCTTCCCATAACGCAAAATGGAGAAAAATTATTAATAATTGAAATTTGTTATACAAAACGTATTATAACCACGGCTTCGAGCCGGGAAAAAAACGTTATTTTGATCGGTACGAAACCCGGAACTGAACCGAAAAAAATATAGGTTCATTTCGGTTCGATATATCTTCAGTCATTTTATTACTGTAACCAACTTATCAATATTTTCTAAGTCAAACATATTATTATCATCATTACATATACATTGTTCCTTGATTTCCTGTTTTTATATTCACTAGTACTTTCCTGTTTCAGTTTCGCATGAAATTACTTGTAGAAGGCAGATTTAATTCAGTTGAATTAACTAGAAGTATAGATGATTATTTCAGAAAAAAATATCATTCTGTATTATATTTTTCAAATCTCAGCATGCGATCATCATCGAATGTATCTGTTTAGATAGACAAACCAGAATCATGAACCTATTTATCAAGTGCAACTTTTGATAACGGATAACAATGGCATTTCTCACCGTTCTCTGCTCACTGTTCGAATCATACATGCTGGTTAATTGTATCAATTTACATAGTGTACCAATAAAAAAAGAATTAAATCTTCTAAATTTTGATAGAGTTACATTTTTTGTTTATGATAGAATTTTATTTTTAATGCAAATAAGAATATACATAAAATAAAATTATTCATTCGAAACTGAACTGAAAACCATTATTTTTGGTAGAACGAAACCGGAACTGAACCGATATATTTTTTAGTTGAACCCGAATGAAAAAAAATCACTGCATGAAGCTCTAATTATAACAGGGTCCTCACTTCTTGTATTAGGTATTCTTGTACATTATAAATGACTACTATACTTCAATCTCGATCTCCAAATAATCTGAAATATGGTCCATAATACTTGAGTTGATAGAATTCAATTTTTCATTTTTTTCTCAAATGAAATCCATGTTATGCATTTTTACTCCACTCATTTTTATGTGATTTTTTCTTCTTAACTAAAAAAGTATATAAAGATTAAGAAAAAATAAATGCTTCTTTGAAAGATCGAAGATTTCATAAATTAACTCAACAATGTATTCATTTCCTAAAAGAGTATGTTTTATTATGCTGATATTTTGTACTTTGAAATTCCGATTGACCACTTTCCTTTCTCTATTATTTGAGAAAAGATTATTGTGTACCGAACTCAACGGAAAAATAAAAGGTGTAGTGCAAATTATATCCAATAAATTAATTCACCGCTAAATAAAATAAAACTTTATTTGACATTGTACATGGTTTACAACTCTTTTCATTGAGAATTTTTTTAAAGTAAAAAAATAGTTCTCTTTTTTTCTATTAATTCTTTATATCGTTGATCTGAGCGAGAAGATATTTAATTTTTCTTATGCATAAAATGATCATTGTATCCATTATATCGATAATATTTTTTTATTTTTCTTCTAAATTTTGAATTGTTTTCTCAACATGGGCCTTTTTTTGTGAATATGTACTTTAAATTATACCTTCAGTACCCAAAAATACGTTGTCATAGCTCTACCACACACACAATTCGATCTAAAATATTATTAAAGCAACTGGTAGTTACTTTATTTAGTTTTTATCTATCAATCACAAAAGTAATGCAAAATAAAATCCTTACTCAAATTGCTAATATTGTATGGACTAAGCCACTAACTACCAATTAACTTTCTTATCAATAACTCTAAGCTTGACTACCCAGTTAACTGGGGTTAAGAGAAACATTGATAAAAACTAGATTTCACGTAGAAGCTAATGACACCATCCACTTCTTTCCCAATCAGAAAAGCTTAATAGTAGCATAATCACGATATTTTAATACTAAAAGACAAAAATTTGAGAGTCAATTGCAAGAATCAAATTAGCTGCGCCAAATTGCATAAAGAACATTTTAGACAATGACTAAACTAGCTTCTTTTATGTACGTCATGTACATGTTCATAAATACTTCATTTATGTAAGTCGCCATTTTGTAAATTATCGAACGTAGGCAATGTTGGGATGAATTGTAACCGAATATCGAGACTTGTACTCTAGGGTTCCAAGCAATTACTTGAAATCACTCTTGGCATTCAATCCAATTTGAATCTTTCCTTCTCCTCCAGAGAATGCCCCGTATTTCTTCACATATGAAATTCCATCATTCAACAATGTCATCTGAGTCATTTTAAAAAATTACTCTAATTTTTGAATTGATTGTAAAATTATTCCATTACTCTTTATATCTTCTGTTAAGTTATGGATCAGGAGTGGGCAACTGTTTTGGTTCGAAGGCCACATTATGAAAGCGGAGAACACCAAAGAACTGCATATTTTCAAAATGATTGCATTCCTTAGTTCTCTCAGAAAAGGCATAATTTGTACCTTGAAATCAATAAATATAAGTTAAGTAAGATAGTGGTAATTTTGTTCAATTTATTTATAGGGCAAATCCCATGTCATCTATACCTGAACGCACATTTAATTTTAGATTCAGTTTGATGAGACAAAAGTCCCCTATCACACTTTTCAACAACTTTTCTGAAATCAGGAGAGAGATTGCTTGTTGAAATTCTCATCAAAGCATGCAAGTTAATGTCAAAGAACATGCATCTCTTATATTTAATCTTTATGAAAGAAACACTTTTCTCACACAAAC
Organism: Trichonephila clavata; assembly: GCA_019973975.1. Lineage (NCBI taxonomy): Eukaryota > Metazoa > Arthropoda > Arachnida > Araneae > Nephilidae > Trichonephila > Trichonephila clavata. The sequence goes on from BMAO01026987.1 coordinate 11,020, forward strand.
ATATGTTGACCCAAAGAAAAAAGTATTTTCTATCTATTTCATTTTCCGACTGTGTTAGTGGGCCGCAAAAAAGTGTTTGGTGGCCCAATGTGGCCTGCAAGCCACTATTTGCCCAACTCGATTATAGACTGTATTTTGTTTTACTGGGCTGTTTCTTCTGATTTATTAAATTTATAAAGCTTATCCCCATTGCAAAAATTATTTGCTTTAACGTGCACTATCACTCTATTTATTTGATTAAGTATGTCCAGAACAGCTGTGTCTATTTTTATCCTTTCATATAGCGATTATTTTTTATATAGGGAATTATTTATTAAGTCAAATTAATGAAGATATTTCGATTATACATTTAAAATAACTAGTATGAACAACATATTAGCTGATAAATACGTATGAATTTCCTTATACATCAGGCCCTATCTTCATTTTGCTATATTCTTCAATTTTTTTGTTACTGCTTCTAAATATAAAAACACCAACGTACCTATTTCCCGCGCTTTAGGGCCCTCCACCATATTCTTATCTGAACCAAACTAAGGCATCGTAACGCCTTCTTAAATCCGCTTACATGAGCTTAACTGCATTAGTGAGTGTTAAACGACACATCCACTCCGCTTGCTACAAACTCTCAAGATAATACAGCTCTCTTCAAATAATATAGAAGAGAGGCAAAATAATGAAATAAATTTCTTCATTTTGCCGCCAGCAGCGTGTGTCGGTAGTCCGATGCTTATCTGACCTTGTTCATTCAATTCGTTTCCCCGCCAACCTGACTTACACATAAATAAGGCTCGTCCTCATCTCTTTCTAGACTCATGTCATCGATTTTTGCTTGCAGAAAGTTTTGGCGGGAATGTCTTCTTTGTTAGTGAGAAGTAGTCGTTGCATCACTTAGAATAAGAAATACGGCGCGGAAGCTTTTGATCCCACATACGTGATCTTTTTATGCCAGGGGCATTGCCTACATCTTAAGTGGTTGGTCAGTAACTATGAAAAAGAATAGTACTGATGGAATGGAGATATCATTCAATTTAGAATAATTTTAGAAACATTAATATCATGGTTTTTTTCCCTCAACGAAGATTTTTCGATAAGTACATAATGTAATTTAAAAATCGAACCAGCGTTGACTTTAAAAGCACACAATTTTAATGCCAATGTACGGTATAAACTATTTGTGATAATATTTACTATATAAAGTTAGTTGCTTTCATATGCATAAGAATTTTTTTAATTAATAATTTCTTTATCTTTAAAGTATACAAAAAATGTTATTAATTAATTTATCATATTCATTTTGCCTTTTACCAAGATATATTGAATTTGTGAATATATTTAATGACCGTATTATAACAAAAAAAAAGTTTTTTTAAACTTCATAAATTTTTAAAAAATGCTACAAATTTATTTTTTTAATTCTTAAGCTTTGTATTTAAATGTAACATAATCAAAGAAGATAACATTTTAACTAGTGATCATAAGACTAATAATCCTTTCAATTCATTAAAAATCTTATAGGATTATAAATATTTTTAAAAAGGGGAAAAAATCAAGGAATTTTATTTCATTAACAAAAAACGGTGAGATTCATAAATTTCTTATAAAATATTTTGTTAAATTTTTACACCTGCATGCATGAATTAAATTAGTGAAAATAATGACGTGGTTCTTATAATGTAATTTAAAATAATTGTAATTTCCCGTTCATTATTCATTTATTTGCTTATTTTCCGTGGTAATTTAAGCAAGCCATATTTATCAAGAAAATCACTTAAAATGAATATCATGTTATATATATTTCACATAAACTAACATAATTATTACTAGTTTATATAAATATGTTATACAGTGAAATTACTAATGGAGAGAGATATATAAGTTTTATTTGTATGTTTTTTAATTTCCAAGAGTTTCTTCTGATTTTTATTAGCTTTACAAAGTATATATATATATATATATATATATAATTTCATAAAAGAGGAAATTATTAGAAATATTATTTTTAAGTATCATATATTTCAATTTTGATAAGATTTACTTTCTGTTTATTGGACTATATGTTAATACTAATTTTTCCACCACAGATTAAATTTGATTTTTAGCATGGTAAAAGAGCATCAAGTTTAATAAAGTAATCTAAGTTTTGTGTTTAATAATTTGTAACTATTTATCAAAAGTATCATATTTGTTTTAAAACAAATACTTTTATTCTAATATTAATTCAAAGTTTAAGATAATTAAAATTTTAAATACTAATTAATTAAAACTAAAATTTAATTAAACTAATTGAACTAAGAAATTTAAAATGAGCTAATAAAATGCATTAATTTCCATCAAAATTTACGAATGTATATATTTTAGTTTTTAAAATTAATGTTATTTTGGAATAAAAGAACTATTTTAAGAAAAAATTCTTCAATTACACTATTTTCTTAGAAAATTGGAAAATATATTTTAAAATTTTATTTTTTGATTTTCTTAAAAAAAAAATTAATCAACAATTATACTTTTGTATCTGAATGTAAAATTTCTTATCGTGTACTTATAAATGTATTAATGATGCTAACAAAAAAGATAATAATTTGTGATACTGAAATATTCCAAAAAAGTTTTGTGCTGTATTAAAAAAATAACTAGGTTAAATATAATAAAAAATTTAATTACATTAATATATTTAAACTTATAAAGATATATGATACGCTGTTTTTCCGAATATGATATTTTGCAAAGATGTTATATGAAAGTAGAACTTGTGAAAAAAGAAAATCATGATTGTGAGTGATATTTTATAGTTAAAAATATTTATATTTAAAAAAGCTATAACTACTCTTTCAAAAAAGTAAGTTCTTTTAAAGCTAAGCAACTAAACTTTTAAGGTACTAAAAAGTGCCTAAAATCGCATTCAAAAAAAGTCTTGAACCGTTGTTTAGATTAGATATATGTACGTTTACAATTCAAAATAAATTTAATAACTTTAAAATCACCTCATGTATAACCAAAAGCTTAATGAAAATTATTAGTGTAGTTGATTTTATTAGTATGCTTTCTTTTGGAGGAGTTACTCAGCCTAAAGTATCAAAAATAATCACCTTTTAAATATAAAAAAACAAGACAATTTTAAAAATTTTCTTTTAATATAAAAAGAATTAGGAATAGGATTTAGAGTTAGTAGAAAAGTTTCCTTTAAACTATTACTATACTGGCTTTAAATTTTGAGTTTTTAATTTGAATTTAGATTTTCCATTCCAATGTATTTTAAGGATAACAAAATAGGAAAAATTACATTAAAAAACAATTATATGTTAAGTTACTGTAACATTTAATTTTCCCGGTTCGTAACCAAATGCGGGAGAAAATTCTAGGAAATACATATATTCTATAAAAATTTACATTTTTTTTACATCATTTAAGAAATGAATCTTATATTTTATGTGTAATCTTTTACATAACATGCAATTCCTCAAAATATGCACATTTTATGTTAATTTAACTTATAAAGTAAAATTATTTTAAATAAATACAAATTCTAACAGAAATTAAATTCATACAGCTGTTTTCCCTCTCATTTGCCAAGCATTATTAAGACCTTAAAACTAGTTGTTAAAATTATTGCAAGCTTGATTAATATTTAAAAATTCATACAATTGATTTGTAGACAAGAAAAGTACAAAATGCCTCAAATTTTTTTGAATTTTTCAGTTCTTATCTCCATATCCGAAAATAATCTAGAGGTGTCTTGAAAACTTTTAGAGATTGTTTTAGAACATCCCATTTTTTATTTATAAATTTCTTTTTTCAATTCCTGCAAATAGTTCACTCTTTCCCTATATATATGTATATTCATATATAATTTTCAATAGTTAATAAAATACTTTCTATTCATCCAGTCAAGTTCAAATAAATTGTTTTAAGCTTGTAATTGATGACACTTGATGTTAATACAGTTTTTCAAATATTAATTAATTAATTAACAGTTAATTAATTAAATTAATTGCCGGTTTTTGACGCCAACTTATATTTAATTCCATTGTTGTAACAATGTAACTGTTAAAACAATTACAAGAGTTGGCTTCGAAAACCGGTTTTTCAGCCAAACTAGCCAAACTGTGTGTTTATTGTTACAACAATGCAGACAAATCATGCTCTTTTTTCAACTCCTACTATTAGTTCACACTCTCCTTATATATATATATATATATATATTTATTATATATACGTATAATAATATATAAAATGAATACACCATTCTTCGATTTGATTTATATATATATATATATATATATATATATATATATATATCTGTTCAAATTTTCAGTCGTTAATAAAATACTTTCTATTCCTCCAATCAAAGTAGGAATTGACTTACAAAATTTTTTATATGTATTACTTGTTCATTATAATATTATCCAATACAAAAGTGTTCCGAACAATATAAGCTGGGAAATCTTTTAAAACAAAAAGCTTTTCCCAGGGGAAAAAATCGAAAATAAGTATTGTTTCAAAAACGTTCTAAAAACGAACGGTATTACACTTATTCATTGTTCTAAGAATTAGAAAGCTCAAATTTCGTTTTTATCATTCACAGATGTTCAAAAGTGCGAGACCCATTGACAATAGTCCTCGCGTTGTTTTGAAGTGTGGTGTTAATAAACATTTAAGCAATTAATCTAAGAATTCGATCTATCTTGAGCAAATATTTTAATAAACGAATTAATTAAATTAGACGATATATTTATATTGTAGTATAGTAATATGTTTTCTAATTTTAGAAATAAATGAAATTTGTTTCAAATATTTATAGGTTCTTCAAATTTGACTTGTTATTCTTATCAAGCACTATTATATAAATATGAAAGGATACACACGCATAAGCATTCCAGCTGCATGGCGAATATGCATAATAAGCGTAAAATTCAAGAAAACAAATTGTCAGCGAATGTGGTGTGAAAAAAAATTGTGTTGAATTAAGAATCATTTACCATGAAATTGTTGTACCGTTTAATTTAACACAAGAATAAGCATTGTTCAGGCTTTTCTTTGCAAATTAGATTCTAAGATAATTAGAAATCTCACCAGAGATACCTCCGTAGTTCTTTCACATGACATTTAAATTCTGATCGTATTATACATTTCTCCTCTTTTCTGCTTTTTAATTAAAAAACTTTGACACTAAAATAAGTGGAAAATTTTTATTCAATGTGTACCTTTAAATCAACTTTTATCAATATTAATATTTTTGAACTATTTTGTAATATTTTTTCCAACTTTTAAGTTAATCAATATTATTTAATTAAAATTCAAAAATCTCATTTGAAATGAATCTTAAACCAGATGTTTAATTTACCTTCAATAAATAATTATAAACCAAAATGGTAGTTCTCTGTTCTCGAAAACCAAAAACTTTAAGCGGATTGTCATCAGTTAATCGATAAAAGGGAATGATCAGAAAAATCTTTTTACTATTCGGTACAAATATAATTAAGATTAAATAAATTAAAAGTAAAAAAACTTTTTTATAAACAAACTTTTATTTAAACACGCTAAAAAGAATAAAATAATTTTTTTCTTTAAAGCTCTTTTTACTATCAACTTATAACGCTATTACACAATTTATATGATATAAAAGCTCGTTGCGAGATTAAAGTACTCTTATTTACGTAGTTTGAAATTTTTAAAAATTAAAATCAATCAAATCAAGTTATTTTATTTACTTGTTTATCTACAGAGGTAAATCTCGCGAAAAGCTTTAATATCATATAAACTGTGTAATGACGTAATAAATTGATAGTAAAATAAGTTTTAAAGAAAAAGTTTTATTTTATTATTTTTAGCGCATTTAAATACAAGCTTGTTTTTTTTTAATTTTTTTTACTTTTTAGTTATTACTGGACTGGTTTCTCAGTCTGTTAATCTCATTCAACGCATCATTGTTGCTCGGTGTTTGCCAGATATTTTCAAACAGTCTAGCTAAATGAATTCTCGCAAAAAGGGTACTAGACGAAAAACACAACTTTTTTCTTAAATCCGTAATTTTTAAGCAATTTTTTCAATCTTCGTACAGATCTTCGGTAATATTGTTCTACACACGAAAAAAGTTTATGAGATTCTGTTCATAAATGACGAAGTTATTAAATGTTTAATTAAAAAGTTGAGTATTTTTTGAAAATTCGTAAAAAAAAATTTGGCATTTTATTTTTTAAATGACTGATTCTAAAAGAACAAAGCATGGGCTGTTTTAGTACGGAATGTCGATTCATTTAAACAAAAAAAAATTCATGGGCAACAATTTAGACATTTTTATAAAAACGCATCGATTTTGACTCATTAAAAAAAATCGTAGGAAATACAAATATTATTATTTTGTAAAAAAACATTATACCGAATCGGAACGGAATAAATGATCTTTCCGATTCTGTAATTATTTTTTGTCTGGATTTCATAGGTTAAAGTTAGATAAATATTTTAAAGAATTTCTACAATACTCCATCCCAGTTTAACTTGGCAGCGTTGAGAAAGGTATACAATGTACCAATCTACTTGAAAAATAGCTCTTTTTTTTTTTTTTGAATTTAAATCCAAGAAAATAGATAGAAATTTGTTAAAAAATTGTATACGGTGTAGAAATGCAATTATTTTTTAGACAAAGTTAATTAATACAGTCAATAGCGCAACGTTATGAAATTCCAGTTTGGCTGAAAACCGATTTTCGACGCCAACTTTTGTCATTTTTGTAACAATAAAATTGTTATAACAATGCAGACATATCGAAGTTGGCGCCCAAAACTAGTTTTTTAAAGTTTTTCATTAATTTATTTTTAATTAATTGCAATATTGGAATATAACTGGTCAAAACATGCATTGCCATCCAAACTAAACGTGTATACAAAATTTCAGCTCAATGAGTTGAAGATATCAGCTTCAAAATTGAGTTGCAAGATTCCACCCGAACAAATTATACACACATACATACATACATTGTTGTAAATAAAAGCTGGTAAAATAGCACCTAATGGAGTTAAAATAACTCTTTATTTGTATTTTAGGCAATTAATTTTCCTATTAACTATTGTTCTTCAAAGAGCTGTAACATTTTAAATATTTATAAAAAAGCTTTTATTTATAAATTAAATGACTTATATATATATATATATAGTTTGATAAATTCCGTTTGTTAAAAAGGTCTTTCTATAACTAATAATAGGAAGGTAACTCTAGAATTTTTGAGATACGCGGAGACGAGAACTTACAAATAAACTAACAGTTTAGTTTGAAAATACAAAGTATTTTAACACAATCGCTGATTTTTTACTGACTTACTTCAAGTTGTTTAGCGTAGAATAAATTTTACACAGAAGAGAAAACGGAGTTGACCCGAGCACATTATCTTGCCATGATTTTCTATGATTTTAAAACGGGATTAAATCACGACGAATGAGTTTAACGGTTGCAATTAGCATTTCAAAAAGCTATAACATTTTAAAAATTTTCTAAGCAAATGTTTTTATTTATAAATTAAATGACTTAGTTTGATAAATTTCGTTCGTTAAAAAAAGTTTTTCTATAATTAATAATAGTAAGGTTTACTAACTAATTAACTCTGAACTAATTTTTGAGATACGCAGAGACGAGAAGTTACAAAAAATTAACAGTTTAGTTTGAAAATACAAAGTGTTTAAAAAAAAAGCTGATTTTTTACTGGCTTACTTCAAGTTGTTTAGCGTAGAATAAATTTTAGACAGAAGAGAAAAGGGAGTTGACCCGAGAACATTATCGTGCCATGATTTTCTGTGATTTTAAAGCGGAATTAAATCAAGACGAATGCGTTCAATGGCTTCAATTAGCATTTTGTGATGAATCTCTATGTCATGCCATTGTATTCAGATGATTTAAAGAATTTTCCAGAGGTCGCAGTTGTCTTTGGGATGAAAAACACACTGAAAGCCCGCGGTCGGCACAAATCTTGGATAATGTGTCTGCCATACGAAACATGTTAATGGATGAAAATCTCTGTAGCGACCAAATGATACAGAAGGAACTTAACATTGGATCCTCAGCCTTACACAAAATTATTCATGAAGAATTACATAAAAAAAAGTAGTTCTCCATTGGGTTCCCCATAATCTACTGAGCACCGAAAAGAGTAGCGTGTCAGAATCAGTAAAGAAACCCTTAAATTGCTAAATGACGGTGGCCACCGCATCATTTCTAAAGTTGTAACTGGTAATAAGACGTGCGTACCTCTTTTTTTTTTTAGACGTTCAACACGTCAAGAATGCAAAGTATAGGTCTTTGAAGAGGATTCCCTGCCAAAAATGGTGAAAAGACAACGAGCAATGAAAAAATAATGTATGCGGTTTTCTTCAGAAGTACGGGATTGGTCAAGGCCATCAAAATGGAAGGACAGATGACAGTAACAAGTAACAGCAAGTTGGTATACCATTAAATGTCTTCCAAAAATTCTCCATGAAATGAATGTATGGAGACTAATGCTTCACCATATGAAAATGCATCTTCCCATACAGTTGAGTTTCCTAAGCAGAAACAGATTAAAGTGAGAGAACAACCACTTTATTCTCCGGATCTAGCTATGTGTATATAACTTTGGTTATTTTTTAATCTAAAAACTAAACTTACTTGGACGTTGTTTTCATTCAGAAAAGGTTGATGTGGCTATAAATGCACTTTTTTTTCATCAATTCCAAGAAATTATTGGTTTGAGGCATTTAATCTGTGGAAAATTTATCTACAAAAGTGCATTGATGCTGGAGGAAACTACTTTGAACACTCCTAAAATTTTGTAAGTATAATTTTAAAAACCTAGGTGTATCTCAAAAACTTCAGAATGACACTCGTATAATTTTTAAAAAATCTGTTTTGGATCTCTTAACGTTCTGAAATATACATATAAATTTTCATTTCAAAATAAAGTAATTGTCCTCTTTGATTTTTATCTTTTTTCTTTATAAAAAAAACCTCAACAAGTTTATTTTAAGTAGAATAAAAAAAATGCTCCAAAAGGATTAATCTTTTTAAATAAATACTAAGTATTTTTAAGAAATACATTTTAAGCTTAAATTATCTTCTATGACTGCTTAAAAAAACAAAAGTTAATTTAATGTCTGTTCTTATTTCTCTGTAAGTTCTGTTATACTCGTTATACATTATTTCATCTGTTTTCATAAAGAATGGATGTTTATTAGCGTTGCAGTATAAGACAACACGAGGGCTTAATTTTGAGCCACTGTCAAATGACGAAACCGACACCTGACCAGGGATACCTCACTTAACTCCTCACCATGTCAACGAGAGGACTTTGAGCCATGACATATTTTACCTGCATCAGCCCCTCTACACTCCAGGTCTTCAGTTGCACTAGGAATCAAACTCATGACATACTTTCCATAAGCTCTTGATCACAACAACTAGGCTACCGTGGTCACTATTTCCAATGAAAAACAATAAATTTACAGAAACATGATTTTCAGCACCCCATTTCAGTTTTTCAGGATAATTACTTTTGTTACATATTGTTACAAATTTTATTACATATTGTGTCTTATTGTTACATAATTTGCACATTTAAAATTCATTTAACTACCCAGAAAATTAGAGAAAGTACACTATATTCTGTCTAATATTTAAATTCTAGCCAAAATTTTTATTGTTGTTGTTTAGCAACAATTTCATTAGTTAATACAGCTACAGTACGTTAGTAAAACTACTATGCTTATATAAGTGCTAGCAGTATTTATAATAATAAAATAATGTTAAAAAAAGGAATTTAATTATTAAAATTTTATGTTGTTCTATTCTTCTCTCTCGTTAAAATGTCTTAATTTTATTTACTTGTTATCTGTCTGAAATATTATATATCTATTAAAATAATAATATATATAGAAAACCATATACCGTAAAATACGAAGTATAACTTGCAGCTATACTTTCAAGCTGCATTTTTTTATTTTAAGGTATGTTCGTCGTATAACGAGCACCCCCTTCTTTACAAAGAAATCTAAAATGTTAGTATACAATGTTCTTATGTTTTAAAGTCATTTATTCAAGATATTATCCCTGACTTTTGAAAAAATAGTATACTTCTAAAACAACAACTCTTTCAGTTCATTAGGTACGCCATTTATCTTAAGTAAAGATAATTTCGATATGTTTGGAAGTAATTTATTTATTCTCATCTCTTTTGTTACTTTTAAAGCTATCGTTTTTATATCCGGCGTATAACGCGCATCTTTAAGTTTCGATCTTATTCTTTATGTTAAAAGTGCTCGTTATACGCCGGAGTGTACGGTATATACTTACGAACAAATTTTTCCCAGAAAAGTAATCCTACTTTTTTTTTGTATATTTTTTTCAGATAAAGCGATCATAAAAATTGTAATTCACTAATAACTTTATTTGTATGTAAAATTACATAACGTTGTGCGTTCTCTCATATATTTCAAAAAATTATAATACTCAATGTACACATAGTATGAATTCTATGATAAATTCTCTGACCTATACAACGTTGGGAAATCACAATGGGGAATGCAACATTGGAAAACAACAATGACCCGATTTCAAAGTAGCTATTTTCTTATGAATTTAAAACATCCCAAGAAGCTGAAGTGAAACATGCAGTAATATTTCAAAACCTCTTCAGATGCTTTTGGTTGCAAAGAATGAATTTAAAAGTTCTGCCTTCTGAATACATAAAGCATCGATTTTCTTGGCAGTTGTAGTAAATGGTCTTCTGTTCTCGCGTTAAGAAAAATCCTGATAACGCTCTCTTGAACACTGAAGCCCAGTTAACGCCGACATTCAGAGACTCATGAGATAAATGAGCAAGGCATAAAACAATTTACATAAGAAGAAACTGAATGCATAAGTAATGAAAACGAGATGGGAATCGCCTGAATATTCAATATTTCATTCAGTCGAAACCGCGAATCAGCAATGCTATCATGGTCACTTTTATTTCCTCTTATTTAGGTGACAAGCTCTTTTGAGCTGAGGGGTTGGGGGATGTCATTTGCATGATTATTCATGCAAACCCAGCTTCATTCTATCGTACATGAGCAACCAAATTCGAATAAAACGCGCGAAATTTCATTTAGAACATTCTTATCAAGCTAAAACAAGGAATAGATATGCTAAGTCTCCAAGAAAAAAATTCGTATACAATTGCGTATGCATTAATTTCGACACGTTCAATTTATTGGTGTATTTAAATTTTTAAATATGAATATTTATGTTTACAAGTAATGTGTGTGGCATCAAAATAAAAAGAATAGTACTGTGTTCTGTTCTCTAAATCGCGCTTTTTGCACAGTATAGATTGCATTAATGTATCTGAAGCGTGAAATCAAAGCATTGTATTTCGAACTCCTTTTCTGAAGTGTATTTTATTTAAAATAACAATTCTTATCACTATAATATGTATTTATATGCATAAACATGATCTCTGAAACGTATTTTTTTTACTCGGGAAATTTCAAATCTTTTTTTGTCCATACAACATTATTTTCAATTTATAAAATGTTCCAGCTTATCGGAAAACAATAATGTACAATCAAAATATCATTAAATAAAATCATATCTGTGATGGAACATAAATCATTTTGTACCATTTTTAAGAAACATTTACTAGAGTTGAACTCTTTGCTTACCTTGGATGGAATCTATTCAAAGTTTGATAAAATTGAATGATAATATTCTTATCATCGCATAACATCACCTGCTCAATTGAAACCTACACCTTGTAATATGTTGATTTTGTGTTTTGAAAAAATATGTTAAAAACTATAAAATGCCAACATTATCAAGAATTTTCAACTGATAGTCAAATTTTTAATCCAATGAAGCAGTATGCTGTTTATTTTAAAAATAATTAAAAATTCCATTCATCTCGAACTTTATAAATAATCATAAAAATTTCACGCAATAAAGAGAGTTTATGAAAATATTTTTAGAATTTCTTAAGTATTGATATCGCACGAAGAATGAAAAAAATTACTTATGATAAAAAAGTGAAATAAATTTCTTTAATTTTTCCAAGTGAAGCATTAAATTATATTTGTTACACAAAGCATTTTTCTTAATTATAATTACATTAATGTGTCAGGATTAGCTTGAAAAATTCTTTTTAAGAAATGGAACGATTTTTAGAGATAAGAAACTGAAATATTTAGAAGTAAATTCTTTCTTCCTCCGTGCCCATTCACTTTTCCGCCATGTTTACCCTCCCTCGGAAATCTTGTTTCTCGCTAATTAGGCCTTCTTTTTTAAAGAAATATCGCGATGAATTAAGAATAATTAGTTAATTTGACACAATAATCGAACGATGTAGTGTAACTACTGCCATTGTCGGAAAAAAAGTGTTCACTAAATAAGTGGCCGAAGAAATTCTGTGCATAAATATAGAAATCTTAGAAAATTTATTTTAATATTATATAATTTTAAAATAAATTTAGTTATTTATTATTAATAAAAGAAAGGTAATCTTCGACTTTCATACCTAGTTGAATCTTAGAATATGTTCGAAATTTCAATGCATGTATACAAAAAAAGTGTTTGGCAGCTATTTTACGTTATTTTTGTAGACAAAATAACATAAAAATGAACAACACTTAAGAAATAAGTATCTATAGCATTCTTCATAAATTTATAAACAGGCTTTTCTTATTTCATTCCATATTCTTCTCTTTCTTTCCTTGATAAAATATTTTAGTATTCCATTACCATTCGAATATGGTGCAATATATTTCTCATTTGGGATCAAACTGCTCTTTTATAATTAAAAATTCGTTATGATGCATAAGAGCTTTTTTCATATTTTAATTGTAAAAATCTTAACAACAATAACGTGACGTACAGTTAATTTTTAAATAAGGTACCAGCAAATATTTTTAAGTAATAAGTAGTTCCAAGTAGAAAAAAAATGAAAAACTTTTGTCTATAATATATAAATAAAAATGCAGCCAGGGATTTTAGAAATGTTTTTTTTTATTGGTGCTATTTAAGCAAATATTTATGAGTACACAATATACTTTGTCACGATAATACGATTGGCTTGAAGAAAAATTTGTATCCACAATTTATTGCAGACCTACTTTTTGTCTCTTTCAATGTGTTCCCTATTGGCAGTCACACATTGGTTCATTTTTGTTTCTCACTAGTTAAAGGCGTGTTGCAGTTCATTTTCTCATAACTTATTTAATAGCTGTGTGACGTTTTCTTCCAAACAGCATCCCTTAACTTAAATCGGGTTTCTTTAAACTCAAATTTGGTTTTACAGGAACGAAAACGCTAACAAATGGTTAAATCAAGGGAATGGAGGGTGTCCTTGTGTTGCAATCTGTTTTTCAACCCAAAGCTGCTTTACAAAAAATGTTATGAAGGAAGGATCATTTTCCTAACGCAGCACTTTTTTCATGTCAAGATCCTCTCGCAAAACTTTCCACACAGTGACTTTCTCAAGGTGCTACTTCCTCGTATTGTAGATGTATTTCCTTAGTATTCTCGCCTGATGTGCTCTTTTCTCTTTTTAATAAACCAAAGAGTCGGTAGAACAGCTAGTTTTAGTAAATTATTAGTATTAGTATATCGATAGGTATATTGATATGTACGAGATGTGTTTGTGAATTTGGTACCATTTTGATTTTCAAAATATAAGGATTCATTTGTTTTTCACAAAGTCATTTCTACAATAAAACCTGGCTTTAGTTTATTTTTCAACACAGTCTTTACCAGTATTAAAATACTTCGTATTGAACGAACGACTTCTGAATATCATCCTAATAGAAGATGTCTGCCACCTGTATTTTTAGCCATTCCTGCACGGCCACCTTAACTGTTGTTATTTTCGTCGAATGATTTATCACCAAAGTGTGTCTGTAATTATTATTTCAAGAAGATATTGTTATATGGCAATGTTTACTTTGTCAAAAAAAATTCATACTTAAAGCACCTTTTGCACATCCCGAAATATTATGCTTGAATGATATCTCCTTTAAAGAGGGAACTTAAAGTATTGCCTAAATATTTGCTTTTGTGCAGGTCAGTCAGCATTTCTGAAACAAATCTGAGCACAACTTCTAATAATGCAAGCATTTTATCATAATTTTATCGAAATTTGGGAAAATTCAGCTGATGAGCATGAAATCCTATGGCAGTTGCTTTCTCAAACTTTTTCCTTGTCTTTTTATACCACGTTATCAATAATGAAAAGCAAACACTCCCTTTGTCCCTTTTATTGCATGATTATACAACCAACTTCAAATAGTTTAATATATTTTCCTACCATTCTAAGACTCTCTCATAGCAGCTTCTCTACATTCCTTTCTAAATTTTCTGTGATTTTTGTGGATGTTTTCACATTTATGGCATTTAATAAAAGGAATGATAGCGCATTTTTCACATTCAATGGAATTTTCAGTTGTTTGATGCATTTTAAACACGCATAAATTAGCAATTAGAAATTAGAATTCTTACTAGAGGGCTTCTGAGGCCAGGTAATAAACAAAGGTAGTGCACATACTCAAAACGCTGATCGTAGTGTTGCAGTAACCTTTTTTCATAAAGGTACTTTAAAAAGAAATTCTCTGTACTATTTTGTTACAATTTTGGATGACTATTGTAACTACATGCATACACGTGTAGCTGCCTCTTGTGGTGTTTGTTTATTGTAGTATTTCTAACAAATAATAGAGTTTTCCTATTGCTAAATATTAAATTGATAATTGATTCTCGAGAGAAAGATTCTGTAACTCTAAGCCTTTGTTAGACAAGCTCGACTGTCATTGGGTGAAAAAAAAGTTAACTGCACGTCTTAGGTAATAAATAAAATATTAATGAATCATGGATAAATTGAATGTTGAAATTCGAATTCAAACTGTTAACTTCTTTGAAATTTAAACCTTATATCCCTGTTATTTAAAGTTAATAAAATACATTATACTACTTTTATAAGAACATACATCCAGAACATTGTACCTAATTTTAAAACATACTAATACATGTTATTTTTTCAAAATAAATGCTTTTTTCAATATTTTTTTATATAAATAATATGTTTACAATCTCAATTGTAAACGTATTATTTATATAAAAAGAATTTAATACTCAATTTATACAAATATACGATAGAAAAAATAAGTTAATTTGGAGAAATATATCATTGTATTTATTTACGATGGTTTTATTTATAAGTCGAATATCAAGAATACATTTTTCTACTCCCTCCAGCAGTCAGCAATCTGAATTCTTACTTCCTGTTCTCTACGTTTTTGAACTTAACGAAGTTTTGAGTTATATTTTGATTTCTTTTTTTCTTTAGAAGGCATTCTTGTTTTCGAATATGTTCGACGCATTCCATTTTCTCTTTGAATTTTACAGATTCAAAGAAAAAGATGATGACTTCAGCTCTTCTATTAGTGTAAATCGTATCGAATGTGTATTTCCCAAAAAAAGTTATGGAATCGCTTTATTTATTTATTTTGTTTGTTTGTTTGTTTTTGAAGATATCAATTCTGCCACTGATTTGTTTTCTAAAATTCCAAAGAAATGTAATTATGAGTTATTCTTTACAAAACTACAAACTGAAAGTTGTTATTCATAATAATATTTTGCATGAAAAATTCCTTCGGAGAGCTGTTATTGGAAAGTTAATTGGAATTTGTAAACATTATTGTTGTTTAAAAGATGTCCAGTTGACTGTTTTTGCCTAAATTGAAAGTCAATTTATCTTTACTATTAAATTTTATAATTATAGATCCAACATTGGTATATAAGATCAGACTTTAAAAACAGAAATCTTTCATTAAATTTCCATGCCTCAGAAAAATAAGATTTTTAAGACATTTTTCCTGCTTAACGCATATAAATACTAGTCAGATATAAAAAAGAAATTTGTTTCGGTTCATTATTCTATAGTAATAACCATAATTTCGTCAGCCGGATATTTCAGTGGCTTAACATTATATATTTTAAAAGTATTAAAGATATAATAAATTTTAAATATAAAAATTTCAGGGCAGCCAATAGAGTGTTAGCTCACTGATCCTTCTCGACCAATAGCAGACGAGTCTCTCGTCCGCTTCCATGGAAAAATTTCTTTCGCATCGGATGTCTTCGAGCAGTCACCATAGCCACCTTATCTATGCACTAAATATGTTTATGAAAGAGTCCTGTCTTAAAGTATATTAGAATAAACCGAATTTATATGAGTACATGTGCATCATCCCCAACATATATAAGATTTCCCGAAAAAAGGATGTACAATTTTGTAATAATAATTGTTTTCGTATAACGTTCTATTTCTGTAACTTAATTTTTTTTATAATGTCAAATAGTAAATATATTAAAAAATTTATTCTACAAATAACCGTAAATTCCTTAGTTTGATTAACAGATTTATAAATTATAGACTATGTGACAGTAATGCAAGTTATGTAAACTAAATACGCGTTTGTATAATACCACAAAAAATAAATTTCTGCAAATGCAAGTGTATAGATTATTTTTTACTGACATGAGAAAGAGATGAAATTTAAACACACACACATATATATATATATATATGTATGCGTGTATTCTCTCTTGTAGAGATATTTTGATTTTATACATATATATATATATATATATATATATACATCATACTGTTGCAAAAAATTCAGTTATGAAAATAAAAGTTTTAATATATTTGTGAAATGTGTGAGTCAAGATTCCGAAAACATTTTTAAAATTTTAAAATAAACACAAATTTTGTTTTTAATTTTTAAAATTTTAATACATATCGATGACTTATGTTTTCAGATGCTGCTGGTAATAATAAAGATTGTTATCATACGTAGCGAGAATCGACTAGTATGAATATCTTGTTATTAATGATTTGGAGAATTTTTCTTACAGGTTATTTAAATTTACATTCAATGAGATAAAATCAAACTTTTACAGATTTTTACTCATTTATAGAAAATTATGATAGACAAATGTAGGCATCATTTTTGTTGTAATTTCTATGTTTTATGTGTAATTGACAGATAACTTCGTGTATTTTAAATAACTAAAACGTCAACGTGTCAATTATCTGTATTTAGCAGATAATTGACGCCTTTAAATTAATTAAAATATGCTGCACATTATCGTAACTAAAAATACCATAAAATATTAAAAATATAAAATTAATATCTAAAATATAATATTTAAAATACAAAAAAATTTGTACTTTTTATAGGACATTTTAATATAAAAATTGTTATTGTAACAAAATGTATTGTAACAAAAATGCATTTCCCCACAAAATTTTGTAGTAGCTAGCAAGAACTTATATATTGCGCAAAAAAAATATTTTTCAGTGTCTTATAAATACTATGTGATGATGTATATAAACATTACAACTAATGAATTATCTCACATCTAAAAAACTAAGCAAAATATTTTTGAAACAATCAAGTATTCTAAGAAAGTAAGCATTTTTCCTTAAAATTATCTATCAGTATAATATTTCAGACAATTTATATTCAATACTTTGATTCTGAAATTTTTTTAAATATGTAAACAGTTTCAAAAATAAAATAATTCAATTATAACATGCCCACGAGTTATTCTGTCTGAAGTTTGTAATCTCATTTACTCTAGGAAGTATCTGAATATCTTCAAAATATTTCCAATAACTGCATCCAAGCGAAATTTGTTGGAGTGTTCAGTTTATAATCTCATGATACTATGCATATGCTTTGAGTGAAGTTTAGATTTCCAAAGGACTATGTTTGTCATGCAAAATGAGGAAGTGATATAGCATCACTTATATGAGAAAGTGTACCTAAAATATAAACTTGAAGAGAGCTGTAAAGATAAAAAATTCATAAATGTGTGTGTATACATTTTCTCACATATCAACTATAGTATCCTGAAGCCATTCACATTACAAATTTTGATAAATATTTCAATGCAGCTTCAAGTTTTTCGTTGTAGTATTTTTGATATTATTGTTTATATTTCGAAATTATGAAAATAAATGACAATATGAATTTATAACATCAGTGTATAATTTAGTAGAATTTTATCATGAATTTCGTGTTTGGAATATTTTAACCCTCGGAGCATTTTCCAGTAGTAAAAAACTCGAATATTTATCACTCTAGAATTAAAAATATTTTTCTAAAATTCATCTTAAGTAAAAGTGTTTTTAATTTAATTAAAATAGCTTTCGGCTTATTATAAAGCTTGTTTCTGCGTCAGTAAGCCATTGATGTTTGCTTATTTCAAGATACCATTAACCATACTGCAATTGCCTTTATCACGTATTATAAAACAGTAGAATCATTTGATAAATTATTTACCGAAGTTTAAATTTCTTAAATAACTGTGCATACTGTAAAGTTTTTCTAATGAACTGTAGCAGTATAGCTTAATATTCAATTTTAATATTACTTCTTTTTAATTTTTTTAAATGTTATATAAATAGCACAGTTTTTTAATAAAAAAATTTATATTTAACTTTCATAAAATGTAATATTCTCTTTAAATTTACTTGTTTGGAATGTCAGAATGCAAATAATTTACTTTATTAAAACACAAAGGGGAAAAAAAGAAACATGTAAAATATTTTTTTATTCCTAACACTTTGTATATGCATCTTGATTAGACAAATGATTACCATTTGAAACCAAAAATCTAAATATAAAATGTAAAAAGCAATGAAAAATTGCCTAAAAATTATTTTATTGGTAGCTTTATTAAATAAATTCGTTTCATTTGTTTCACTTCGACAGATTTAATAGCTTAACGATTTTGTGAGTGCTTAGCGTCCTGCTCGTATATTGAAAGCAAGGCTTAACACAGCCTGTTTGAACTTGCCTAAGATGTGTAAGAGTGCAAAGATGTGTACGCATACTTATAAATACAATTCATGAAGCGTAAGGAGTATGTGTGCATTATAATAATATATACAGGGGAAAAAATATTTATTTTTTATAAATCTAAATCGAAATTCCTATTTATATTAATTTTTAGATTTAATTTGCATGCTTTAATCTCTAAATATTTAATTCTGAAGGCTAATAAATAATGTTAGAAAAACTGCGCGATAGAAACCACGGTTTCACACGGTGTTAATATATTGCATGTATATAATACTATTATTATAAAAACTCTCTTTCCATCAAGGGATGAAACAAAACCTTTATCATGCCTACGGATGTTGTTGTTGTTGTCGTGTGTTTCATACTGGGATACATACGAAAGACGAGAGATAGAATAAAAACACAGTACAAACACAAAAGAATAAAGACTTCTTTTTTATTACAATTGATGAACACAGCAGAGAACAGAAGGGGTGAGTCTCTCCATTCGAGACAGGAATCCACTTCAGGCGAAAGTCCGGTTTCTTCTCCCGAAGATACATCTTTGTCTTATTCGGGATTCGAATCTGAGACCACTCGATTACATGCTGAGTGTTATAACCAGCATACAAAGTGGGGCGGCTGTGCCTACGGTATGGTACCAGTAACGTTGCTTCCTATAAATGCAATCCTTTGTTTTGAAGAGGAATAAATTTTAATTTCGAAGGCTCACTCTATTTGAATAGTAGTATTTTTTCACGGGAATAGGAGCGTACTCTCTCAGATTCTCAAGAAAAATCATTGATTATAAAGGATGATATATAAAGGATTATATAAAAGGATAATTCAACATCAAAATATATCAATGTCTTGAAACTAAAATATCTTGCGTAATTTTCAAAATGCAACCTATTAATTCATTTCACATACAGGATATTCAAACAAGCAAGGGACAACTGATAGTTTCTTGTTCCATCTGTATCCTAATATCAATCCTTTGCTGAGATAGATCAAGGTTGCTAACTCGTGGCCAGCGCTGTCGAGTCGCAGATTCAAGTCCAAGTGCTACTGAAAACCCACCGTGTGTAGAAGGGCTGATGCACATTGCACCTGGGGAAGCTCAAAGCCCACCGGTTGGTGTGGTGTGGAAATTTGGATATGGGTGACAGCTCAGGTGCACTCCGTCGCCATTAGCCCTCGTGTTACTTCAAAATGTAATGAAAACTAAAATCGCATCAAGTTTCAAAGGTAGTTTAAAATTAAACTGGCTTATATAATAAGCGATGGCCTTAATGACACATTAATCTAATATTTAGTAAGGATAATACTTAATTTTGTGCATATAACGCGTACGTTTTGGTATAAAATCCAATTTCTTAACAGCTCCTAATTTTTCTTTTTTATATATAGTTGGCTCATTTACGAAAGTTTATATAACTCTGTGGTAACCTCTGGTTACTCCGTACATCCGAACCCTCTTGTCTACCTGTAAACTCGGCTAAAGGTGTAGGAGGAATAGAATAATCCACAGACATTATTTCCAATCAAAGTAATTTATTAATTCTTATTAACCAATATCGATCAGACACAATACAATTCTAATTAAGGTATATGAACTATGGTAGAGTGCAGAGGTGAGATACTCTAATACGGGGATAATATTACAGACCCTCAACTGAATCTAAGACAGCTTAAATGCTCTCAATTACAACTACGTCGCACACTAATAAATAGCTTCTATTTAATTAAGAACACAATACCTGTATCTTTAATGTAGCGGATCCTACACTGTAGCTTGCAGGCACTATCTTTGGCTTGCTCAATGTCGTAGGTTCCACGCTCTGCAATCCTTTTACTAACTCTCGAACTTCAAGTTCACTCCTACTTGCACACATTTAAAGTATCAACTTCAGCTTGTCAACAACAACGTGTCAACAGATCATTTGCTGCCTTCCTTTCCTTCACTTTACTTCACCGGACTTAACCTCTTACTTCACTTTTTTTTAACAACTCGCGAAAACCGAATTTATATAATATTCATCATTTACATAAATCACGTTTGGTTTCCCGATGAAAGTTGGTTGAAATAAATATTTTGTTTTAAAAAGAAAAGAAGATATTAGTAGAACCGCGTACAGATCCGTCACAACTCAATTAAAACCTTTTTGAATCTGATAAATACTAAGTTTCATCACGTATTCATCAAAAATCTTCGTATGAATATCCACAATAGGAAATTTTTATTGATCTCCAAAGCCGAGCACTCATACATTTAATCCTATGATTCATTTGTTTTAGAATGTTCAGTACTTACTGTTTCGTGAAATTTTGAATTGAAGATTGAGCAAAACTATTTTATAAACATAACTACAAGGAAATTTAGCTAATATTACTATTGAATCAAATAATGTTTTAGCAATATTATATCTTATTGTTATCACGAGATTTGATAAATTGGAGATAATTCCAAGTGCTGACCTCGGCAGAAAGCGTCAGAATCTTAACTGAATGATGCTTCCCCCTATTCCTGAATGCAAACCTTCTAATTCACGTTAAGTATAGTATCACTTGATAATTCATATCTCACATGAATTACATGTGCTTTTAACTTCGCATGATGGCTGTAAACGTCAGAACTAGACAAATACATCCAAGAAACTTACATTACTGTCCCTGCATTTTATGCTTAGTTAAATGTAATGTATTTTCTTTGCCTTTTTTCTTTTTTAAGTCCCGCATTGAAGCAACACGAGGTCAGTTGGCGATGGACTTCTTAATTTCGGACCATGGTCAAGAGACTAAGACGACACCTGAGCTGGCATTCCCCTCTAAGAACTTTCACACCGCACCAACAGGAGGACTTTGAGCCTAAACAAATTTAGCGTGTATCAGCATCTCTACACGGCGGGTCTTCAGTGGCGTATGATTTCGAATCTACAATTCGAAAACACCGGCCACGAGCTCGGGGCAATAACTCAGCTACCACAGCCGTAATTTTGCAGTCAAATAACAAGGACTACATCGAAGAGTGCGGATTACTAAGTATGGATTTTTGAAAGTTGCTAAGGGATGAATAGAGCAGCAGGTTGTGGCGGAATCTAAATAAGCCAGTAACAGCCTCCGGACACGAGTGATCACTTTTGTCTAGCGGTAAGTTACGCGCTTACGAATCGGAAGGTATCGAGTTCAAATCTTCCGATATTGGTGACCTCGGCTGAAAAAAAACGCAAAGTCTTCTAATGTGCCATGGCGCCATCTACCTGCAAGAAGAGCAAGCAAAGTCGTCAAACTCACTTGGCGCAGCAAAGTCGCCAGAATCACTTGGCGCAGCAAAGTCGCCGGACCCACTCGGCGCAGCAAAGTCGTCAGACTCACTTGACGCAATAGTATTAACTCCCACGCTCGCCAAAACAACAAACATCTCGTTCGTTCGCCTATCCACCGACTCACTGGTGGGGGAGTACTGTGGCGGAATCTAAATAAGCCAGTGACAGCCTCCGGACAGGAGTGATCACTTTTGTCTAGCGGTAAGTTACGCGCTTACGAATCGGAAGGTACCGAGTTCAAACCACCGATAAGGTCTTGCTCTATTTAACACGTGACAACTTTCAATAATTCATACATAAAGTTTTAAGGGAACCAGGGCATCACACACATTCAAAAAATCGATTTTTCAATTTTAGTATTAAAAAATAGTGCATATTTTTCTGAATCTAAAAATATATAACACTTATGTGTTCATTGATAAAATAAACTTGAAATATGAACAATAATTGACAAAAATGTAAGCTAACTTTTACAAATATGTTTAGTTTTTTCACTTTTTCTCCAAAGCATAATTTTTAGCTTTTAGATACACTTTCTTAAAAAAAACTACCGTACTATATGGTTCCAAATTTTTTATACTTCTATACAAGATAGTGCATATAGTGAATCTATTTTTTTAGTCGAAGTAGTTCATAGTTTTTAAAAAAATAGTTTTATGTATAAAAAAAGTTGAAAACAGAAAAAAGAATTATAAAATTTTATAATTTTCTTAAAAAAACTTTCTAAAAAATATTTTGCTTACATAAAAATAGGTTTACTATATTTTGTGCATTGTTTTAAATATGTGCAAAAAATATTTTACATATATATATGTATGTATGTATGTCTCCTAAATATATATACACTTACTTCCAAAAGTTAAGCACGGAGAGGAAAATGCTAATTTCTGGAAGCCAATCAGAATTGAAGAGGATGCAGTTCGCTGCAGAGGTAGATGGAAGTATGCAAATATTTTAGGTAACAGTCAATCATGTTTTCATGTCAAGAAATATGCAAAAAGGGCAGTCTTATAAGAAGCCAGCTTTATGAAGGGTTACAGAAGTTGATTTTAAGTGCTGATAGAAGGTGTTTAAAACTTTCGTACAATTTGTTTTCAAGACATACGTGTTTCTATGACTTCCAGAAACGAATGGAAGATTCTGAGCGCTGGCGTGCTGTGGGGCGCATTGAAGCAGGACAGACGATCACAGATGTTGTTCTTTTCTTCGGCGTTCATCATTCTGTAATTTCAAGTTTATGGAAACAATTCCAAACCACACAGATAGTTGTCCGAAGGCCCGTAGGCGGTCGCCCAAGGGTTACAACCCCCGCGTAAAATCGATATATTGCTAATGTAGCCAAGCGGAATAGCAGAGCGACCTCCACACGTGTGACATCTATGGTTACAGCTTCCATTGGTAAGGCTCTATCTGCAGCTACTGTACGCCGATTACATATGAATGGACTGTATGCCCGGGTACCTCGAGTTTGTGTTCTTCCATCCGTCCAATCAAGAGGGTCACGATTAAAGTGGTGCCGGGAATATGGCAATTGGACTGTGTCTGACTGGGGCAATGTCATGTTTACTGATGAGTCAAGATTTGCTATGGAGCCAGATGACAAGCGTATAAGGATATGGCGTAAACAAGGAACACGCAATCAGCCTCAAAACATTACCGAACATCACGCATTCCGAGGCGGAAGCATTATGGTGTGGGCAGGGAATTCATTACGATACCGCACCGACCTGCTCATCTTTAAACGGGGTTCTGTGACGGCTGTTCGGTATCGAGATGAAGTCTTAGAACCCATTGTGAGATTGTACGCTGCAGCAGTTGGCCCTACTTTTGTTTTATGAACGATAACGCACGTCCCCATAGAGCTGACATCGTCGATGACTACCTGGAGAGTGAAGGGATTGCGCGTATGGCGGGGCCAGCACCTTAATCCCATTGAAAATCTTTGGGAGGCTCTCGGCCGTGTTGTATCTTCACGTTTCCCACCTCCAGCCACTCTTATTGAGCTGGAAACTGCTCTACAAGAAGAATGGCGATTGCTTAATATTTGCATACAGATGAGGGGGCATCACATACCCTATTAATGTCCTTTTTTTCATTTGATGCTGTTTTTTTTTCACTTTATACATAATTCTGTTTAAGTCTCCAGTATGACATTATCTGATAACTTACAAGAATTTAATATTGTTTTCATTTCTCTATATAATTATTGATTTTGTTTTAAGTATAAATATATATGCAACTTTACTGTCAAATTTTGTCTCAATCAAAGCAGTATTTGTTGATTTTGCATTAACATCTTCGTCTTAACTTTGAGTATATTTAGAATACTTTTAAACGAAATTACTTAACATAAGCATGTATATTATGAGATCCTCAAAAATATATCCAACTTAAATTAAACAGAAAAATTTAACTAAAATGTTTTTGTATTTCTACAGAATGATTAAAATAAACTATTTTGATCACAAAATCTAAGCTCTATTAAAATTTTAAAGATATATGCTCCACAAACAAAGAGTCCTATTTTTGGCATTTTACGCTTTCGAGTATGTCCTATTATCGTTAAAATCCTGAAGATTGGAACTCAGACTTCATAAATATCGCAGGCCATGCATTACATAGTATTCATTCTGATCCTCAAAGGCCTTATTTTGTTAGAAATATATCATGATTCTGCATTGGATCTAAAATCATGAAGAAAAAATAGTAATAAATAGTAAAGTAGAAATAAAAACATATGTTCTAATCACATCGGATCAACGTAGAGTTTGTAATTGGTTTTTTATTTTATAATAAATCCTTCGAGTCATTCATTTATCAGTGGTAAAAAAATGTGCTAAATTCATAGTTAATCCTCTTTATAAATAAATATTCGTCCCCAGCGGAAGACAATTTTCGTTTTACAATGAAACTCTTCATTTATCAAGCTGTTTGACCCAGTTGATTAAACACTTCACTATCAAAACCTTGAAGTCCTAATGTATAAAGGACATCGTGCATCGATCAGCATCTTAAACCTTTGGAATGTTTTTGAAAATCTATACAGATCTTAATAAAGCCTAGGGAGTTCCTCAAAATAAAGAATTAAAACTAAAGATTCCATCCTTTTCCAGTAGAGTTATCAGCATCAGAGCAGTTGTAATTTTATCCGAATTATATCACAAAGTTTGAGTAGCTAGCAATGGTATTCGTCAGTGGAATGGTGCATTTTACCACTAGTCACTGCGGTACAAATAGAAACATCTCAGTATCATTAGAATAGCAGTTCAAAGACAAAACTTTCACGAAATTTGGATGAGAACTAGAGTCAAATAATTGGCTTTTGCTGTGAAGATACTTTTATTATTTATTTTGATATCTTCGACAAATTACACTTAACGACTTCGCGGATGAGTGGTTTTGAATCGGAGGAGTAATCGTGTTCGTTTTGTTTCTGTGGGATATTGTTCGGTTTTGCGATTAGTGATTCAGACGTCGGTAACGAGGAAAGAGTATAGCTCATTCTTAAATATTCGTTGGACTCCTTGAAGAGGCGACTATTCAAGGAATTCGAACGGAGATTTTCGGCCAAGGACATTCTCGAATGAAATAAATTAGTGCGTGTCTTAAGGGCCGGTAATGATTATAAGTGGATTTTTTGAAAAATCTATTCGCCTAGAAATTATTCGATGATTAATTTTCAACTTATAATGAAAATTCTTATTCGGTATTTAATGAATGAGATTCTTATTTTTCTAAAGAATTCTGTGATACCGTCTTATATTTTAATAGTAGTTATATATAGAACAGCTGTCTAATATCGCAGTATCTTTCCTTTTAATGTGATTTTTTTTATGTTCAGTAGGAATTACTTTAGACATGTTTACTATAAAATTGAAAAGCTTATATTGTTATAAAATGCATCAAATGTCAAAAAATAATTAGTCATTTTAAAGCATTTAAACAAACTATATAAAATTTTAAGGGAATTATAAATGAAAAAACTGTAGAAATATATTTGAAGGAAAATAATCATGGCAAATTTAAATTTTCTTTGATTTAGATTTATTATATATATGTATATATATATAGGAAATTAAAATATTTCAAACTTTATAGTATGGCCTTTCTAATTGTATATGAACAAACCTCTAACTCTTGTTACTGTGTGCATAAAGACGCTCCAAAACAAATTGCGCATATTTGACTAAAACTTTAGGTAATGAGGGCACAAAATTGCCAGAAATAAGGCAGGTTGCGTAAAAAAAAGGGAAGATGTCACCTCTACATTACACAAATTACATGTTTGGCAAATGATGAAAAGTAAATTTGAACATTTGTTATTGAACAAATTGTATCATAAAAAATTTCTAAGTTTTTAACTATAAATTAAAAATAATTAAAAGAGAAAAATCAGATAACCTATTAAGTTGAAGCAAATTATAACCAACTTAAAGAAAAACATCATTTAAAGAGGATTTTTCCTTGTATCATACGCTACACTTATTACAATATAGAAGGAGTCACCCTCTGACACATTCCTCATGGAACCAGGATGAACAAGAGTCACAACGTGGCCCCCATTCCTGTATTTGATTTTCATCATAATAGTTAGCACCACAAACAGGACAAATTCAGAATGCGTTCTGTTTTCTGGCACTTGCTGTAGCTCTGCGCTTAGCCACAACACCTTCTATACGACCTCCGTTGGCAACTCTCTTCTTCGTAGAAGCAAGACCTTCTGCACTTTTCAGCTCTCTTGCAACATGTCTTTCGTCAATTTACGTCTTACGTTATTTCCGCTGGTTGTTTTCAGTGTTGGAATTGGACTCATCTCCTCAAAAAATGATGATGCTGACTACAAGAATTCAATAGTAACAATAGATTAACCATGCACTGTTGTAACTTTCCCAAAGTTATTGTAATGTAGAGCTTTATAGAAGGAAGATGAGATCAAAGGACTTGTAGGACAAGAGAATCGTCCAGGAGTGGGGTTGAAAAACATTACTTCATCAGATTTCGGTACTGCCCATATTACCTGTAATATTACTGCCCATATTTTCTGTAGTGACATTATTCAACAATTGGCATTACTACTGTAGAAGGGAGAGAGAACGAAACCACCTGCTCCCGCCAAAGGATACTACACTCACATAAGATTACAGCCCTTTATAGGTGTTCCATGTAAAATTAATTGTGTGTGTCATCTAGCGGTAAATATCCTTTTAACCACAGCTTTATCTCCTAAGAAATTACGACATTCGCCCTTTTCAAAACAAGATGATGCAATATCGTATCATCTGTGTATTCTGATCAATCCCGATATTCATCAACGGAAATCATATGATTCGTTCGGCTTCCGGTTGAGAAAGCTATAAATAATAAAATCTCTGGAAAGAAAAAAGAACGTTTTGTGTATTTTCCAAATGTCCGCGGTTTTTTTTTTTTTTTTTTGCTGTGTTTTGTTTTGTTGTTTTCTTCGCTTAAAAAAATAAATGGCAATTAAAATACCAAAATGTTTCATCAATCCAATCAATGACAGCAACAAGATAAAGATTATTCCGTAAAGTACTTTAATTCTCGTGAAATATTCTAATACATATTCTTTTATTTAAATTAAATTTAATTTCTTATACCTTTAAAGGGTATTTCATCTAGTTTTCTTCTAATCATAACAACGGTATCCTTAAATTGTAGTTTTTGTTATAAATTGCTTAAGATTTGTGTACTGGTAATTTCTACAGTATTGTGTTATGTCAAAAATTCTTCAAGTTTCAAAAATGTACGTGCATTTCTAATGCATTTAAAATCGTACTCAAATAACAGAAACAATGGAAGAAATAGATGAGAGTCGGGTGTTATGGAATATCACTTACATATCTAAAAACAACTTGACTAGTTTTTGATAAAAGTCTTCAAAATCATCATCGATATATACAATAGACGATTTTAAAGAATTATCCTTCTTCAAAAAAATAATATTTATTTTATTGTTAAAAAAATTATTTTTTATAAAAAATGATAAATTGAAGATGTTATGGAATAGAAGGGTAATATGTAATAGATGGCTTAAGCCATCAGAAAACTAATTAAGACTTCATAGAACACAGTTATTTTTAACTATAAAAGCAATGTTTTTAAGAATACGTAAATGCCACTTCTGTTTCAAATTTATTAAAAAAAATTTTAAGTCCAGTATAGTCAAGATGAAGCCATAGAAAGCAGCTGAATCATTGAATCCAAATTTTCCTTTTGTTGATCTTCGAAGAATTTTCCGTTACCGAAAATACATTCAGAGTCTTTGTTTTCTGATTCTATAGTTGATGGCATGAAGTTTATTACAAATGATACAACAGAATAGAATATGGTTAGGTATTTTGGAATATCTAGTATTCCATAATACCCGAGAGACCATTTTTGAAAATGTATCTTTAAACTGAATATCAGCTAAAAAACGACCACAATATATCAAACTACAATTTTTATTTAATGTACATTAAACTTAATTTGAATGTTCAAGTCACAAGTGTACTAGTAGGTTAAAATTTTGAAAATATACCTGCCAAAATTTCTGAAAATCGCAAAACACACTTTGTTCTATAACGAGTGGTATGGCAACAACAAGTGAGTAACTATCCATTCAATGCTTCATGAGAGACTTTCTTCGGTAATTCAAGGTTTTCCACGCATTAACAGCTATAAAACAGAGCCAAAACCTTCGTATTCCATAATACCCGACTTTTTTCAATACATGGAGAGAAATTTTATAAGAAGTTGAACAGCTCTATATGAAATTCAACAGCCATATGAATATTATCTTTATCAAAATTTAATTATATAGTATAATTAGATTACTATATTTAACTATTTCATAATTTTTTATTAAATGCTATCTTTATGTTAAGAAGGAGATCATAAAG
Organism: Trichonephila clavata; assembly: GCA_019973975.1. Classification (NCBI taxonomy): domain Eukaryota; kingdom Metazoa; phylum Arthropoda; class Arachnida; order Araneae; family Nephilidae; genus Trichonephila; species Trichonephila clavata. Next base: position 40,084 of record BMAO01026987.1, read on the forward strand.
TATAATCAAGCACAAATATCCGTTGTCGGTAAATTAAGGTGTACTTACCAAAATAATCTTTTTACAAATATTTCAGAAAGATATTTAAGAAAATAAAGAAGTAAGTAATCAAGTTGCTACAATAAGGGGAAATCGGAATTTAATATTCACATTAGGATGCAATGATTAAAACAAAAATTATTCATTTTAAGAATCTGACAACCCAAAAATTGTGAAATTTGCCAAAAACGGGTATATTTTTTCATTTTAATTTTACCAATTTTATTATTTTCCTTTCACTAGAACAAAAACTACAAATGTTTTAATAAAAGCAGATGCCATTACTTTAAGTAAGATGACATACTTTAAAATATGCTTTACTCGAAATGTGTTTTTTTTTCTTTCAAAATGCTCAAACCGGGACAGCGATCGCTCAAAAAATTATGAAAATAATTTAGTGAAATTTTTTGTGTATATCCTGTATAATAGTAGAAGTGTTTTAACCTTTTACATAATCATTTACATACAATTTTACATAATCAAACCTTTTAATAAATCACTGATTTATTACAAAATTTACAGTCCCTTATGAGAATATAATCCCTGTTTTTTAAGCAATTTAAAAAAAACTAGGATAAAGTGCTCTGGTTTTTGAAAAAACTGAAATATATCTCTTATCCTGAAGGTCAGTTCAAAAATTAATAGCAAAGCAACACATCAAAATTGAAAAATTCAAAATTTGTTCATAATTGGGTTTGCAATCCCATGTTATATTTTCAATTCTGGGAATAGGATTGGACTATTTATTAAAAATACTCACACATTAGCATAGTTGAAATTACATAATAAAACTGAAAATATAACTAGAAATTAGTTTCATATCAAGTGTGTGTGTGTGTGTGTGTGTGTGTGTGTGTGTGTGTGTGTGTGTGTGTGTGTGTGTGTGTGTGTGTGTGTGTGTGTGTGTGTGTGTGTGTGGTGTGTGGTGTGTGTGTGTGTGTGTGGTGTGTGTGTGTGTGTGTGTGTGTGTGTGTGTGTGTGTGTGTGTGTGTGTGTGTGTGTGTGTGTGTGTGGTGTGTGTGTGTGTGGTGTGTGTGTGTGTGTGTGTGTGTGTGTGTGTGGTGTGTGTGTGTGTGTGTGTGTGTGTGTGTGTGTGTGTGGTGTGTGTGGAAAATAAAAAACACTTAATCCATCATTTAGAAAACAAATAAAATAGTACACAATATAAAATTTAAAAAAACAATTATTTCTTCATTTCTTGCGTTTCTGCAAAGAAGCTTGTAAATAACGCAGCTCGTCCGGCGTTTGATTGTTCAAACGGCTTATTATTCTATTCTTACTTTAGCTCACACTTTCTATATATATTTATATATATATTTATTTATCTTGTTCAAATTTTTAGTACCTAATAGAATTCTTTCTATTCATAGAATCAAGATCAAATAAACTTTTTTTAATCTTTCAGTGGATGACACTTAAAGTTAATATAGTTTTTTTTTCTAAAAATATTAATTCATTAATTACCGATTATAATTTATTAAATTGCAAGGTAAACAAAAAAGTACTTGCTGTTTGCGCGTTTCCATTGAAAGGAGTGAGAATAAGTTTGCAACTTCGTATATGACGTGATTGAGAAACCGTCAGTCGAGAGCAGGAATATCTGTTGTTATTAACGCAGGTCCACTGCTCACATTCATCAATCGGAACTCGTACAGTAGCGAAGCGAAGTGGACGTATCTTAGGAGCTCGTTCTGTGTTGTTTACTTTACGACTTCAAAGTGGGCTTACCAGCCGCTGCATCAAGTCGCCGAATATGTCAAGCTGTAGTCCCATGAACGTACGGCAAGGCATTGGTTTCGAAAATTCAGATCGGGAGATTTGTTCCTCTGTGATAAAGCTCGAACAGGACGACCACAGGCCTTGGATGAGGACGCCCTGCAGGTGGCCATTGACGAGGACAGTAGTCAAACGTGTTGTGAACTTTCCAGGCAATACAACACTTCCATGAAATGGTTAGACTTCATCTGCACCGCCTATGTAAGATGTACAGGCTGAGCCAGTGGGTTCCTCACACGCTGTTGGAAGTCCATAAGCAACAACGAGTGGCAGCCTGTTTTTTTTTTTTTTTTTTTCTTTATAACCGTGCCACCAACAAACACAAAAAACAACAGAAGAAAAACAACAAACACCATGCTCTCCGGTCGACCCAGTCCTGCCCGCAGCAGCCTCACTGACACTATACCGATCGCTTGCAGCCTGTTTATCGTTACTTTCTCGCCACTGTAGCGCATCCATATTCAATCGGGTGCTGACCGGTGACGAGAAGTGGGTCCTATATGACACACCCAAGCGCTCCAAACATTGGTTGTCATCCCAGGATACTGTCCCGCACAGCGCAAGACCACCTATGCAGTCACGCAAGATTATTGTTAGACATTTGGGGGAAAAAAATTTATTTTAGGATCCGAATTTTTATGGTCCTTAAGTTTTTCCAATCACGCGCCATGATCTCAAGTAAATAAACTGATTCGAACCCGACCTTTGTGCGAGTTTCGAGATTTGTAGTTGGCAACGGCTGCTAGGTAGATCTAACTAACTTGGCTCGTGTAAGTATTTAAGGAGACCGAGGTCGGTTTTCGGACGAGGTGATTTTGCTCTTCGATTGAGGGCATATGGGATGTGTGCAGCTGGTTTGTTGAAGGGTTCGAATCACAGTTAACCAAAGTCTGGTTAAATTATATTTTGATGATTATATTTTTTTGCTCCAGTGGCGAGCAAATTCACTTCACTTATTTAAAGAATAAAAATGTTTTAACGAAACTGCTTTATTACTATGCCTCCTCGACATTAAATTTCGCTGCCAAGCTTTGCTTACGTTAATTCACCATGAAGAATTATATCAATTATGCTTTGTGTCTGGTGGACTTGCCATCAAGTGGTTCACTATAAGATGCTACCAAAAGGCCAAACGGTCACTGCGGACCTGTATTCGCAGCAGGAACGTGTACAACAGGTATTACATTAAGAGGAGCCAGCACTGGTTAATCGAAAAGGTGTACTGTTATTGCTTGATAACGCGAGGCCGCATGTCGTGCGAGTGGCCAGGAATATGATACAGCGACTTGGTTGGGAGACTTTGTGCCAGCCTCCTTACTCACCTGACCTCGCACCATCATATTACCCCCTCTTCCATTCCCTGGACAATCATATTCGTGGTAAATCCTTCACCAATGAAGCAGACGTGCGTCAAGCTCTCACGGACTTCTTTGCGTCCCACACTCCCGAATTTTACCGCAAGGTGATTGAACAACTGGAGACACGTTGGCAGAAGGTGCTGGATGTCGATGGTGATTACTTCGAGGATTAACAATGGGCTACGCTGTTTGTATGTCCTGTTCTTTTGGGTCATTAAAAACGGCAAGAACTTTTTTGTTTACCTTGTAAATTAATTACCGGTTTTTGATGCCAGCTTAGATTTATCTCCATTGTTGTAACAGTTACAACAATGCCAAAAGTTGGCGTGGAAAACCGGTTTTTCAGACTTACTAGACAAACCGGGTGGGCATTGTTACAACAATGCGGACAAATCATGCTCTTTTTTCAATTCCTACTATTAGTTCACTCTCTCTTTGTACATATATATATATATATATATATATATATATATATATATCTTGTTCACAAATTTTAAATCGTTAATAAAATACTTTGTATTCATCCATTGAAAGTAGAAATTGATTTAATTTTTTTTAATTACTTGTTTTTGTTACAAATTGTCCTGCCGAAGAAAATGCTTGTTCGGATTCTATCCTAGTAGGTGTTATTGTCATTAAATAGGAGTATGTTCTTTTCAGGTAGACGCCACGTCTCTCTCCATTTACAAAAAAGAGACATTTCTTTTTTAACTTTTGGTTACAGTGTGTCAAATCTAATAGATTGCATTTTGTTTCATATATCTGTTTGATAACTGTATCTAGTTCTTCTGGTACACGTAATGGTTTTTGTGTATGAATTGATCCAGTTATTGAATCCGAATGTGAATCATTTTCAAGTGTTACCTTATTTGAAACAGAAGATCCAGTTGCATGAGCTGTTAGTAATGCAATGGGAATTAGTAATGCAAAGTGCATCAAGTCTTTCAAGCAGGCAGACTATTAAGTAACGGCATTTAACTGAAGAAGGATATTTTTGTGTAAATATTGCAGTGATACACTTACATCTGTGCAACGTTCTACCATTCGAAAAATAAGAATAGCATGTATTTTTTTACCTATGCACTTATAATTGCACAAAAAAATTCTACGTACATATTTCATAAACAAAATATAAATTTTATAGAATTAAATTCTTGGAAAATTCGGATGAAAAAAATTTAAAATATAATTAAGACAAAAATTAAATCCCGGGATGAGTTATTTTAATCCCGGGATTTCGGAATGGGGGAAAACACCGGGATCCCAGGGCTGCAAACCATAGCTAATAAACTTTTTGTATAAAAAAAGTCATTTATGTAATTTTTTGTAAATTTTTATCAATTTTTTCCCATTTTTGTAATAATAATTTATTTTTCTCTTCTTAATTTTAGCATTTTTTTCTCTTAAAATGTGTACTAAATAAATCTAAAAACCACAAAAAAAAACCTCCATATCTCAAATTTTTTTTTCAAAAAAAAGTTATCACAAGTAGTCGGATACCTTAAACGTATGTCAATATGTATTTAATATATATAACTTATGTATATATCTTTATAACTAAATGTATTGTCGCTATGTTATCAAAATTATGGGAAGTGTGTCTCAAGAGATCAGTCTTAAAGATTATATTTAAATACATAGGAAGACTTAAGAAAGTGCAAAGGTGAAAAGGGGAAATTGTGTCATTGCAAAGATTACACTTTAATTATTCTGTATGTCAAACTTTCCTTAACTTATTAAATAATGATTATAAGTGTGGTTGGTTGAAGTCTGTAATTTACTGAGCATATAAGATGCAAGTATACTCGTTTAGGTTCCACTTAACGTTAATATTTACAATATATATAATTAAGAAAGGCTCATTGCTACTGAATATACACTATTCTATCACATGAAAGAACAATAGTTATTAGTACTTACAAAATCTTTTAATCGATAGAGTGTCGAATTTCATTTGTGAATCTTTTTAGCAATATTACAATCGAATGCAATGAAAGTAACTAAATAAACTTATCACTAAAATCCAACGAAACTGAAAATATTTTTATATTATGATGCAATAATTGTACTTAAATATTAGTGCTGCATTATATGTATGTTGAACTGATGCGTCAGAGCTTAAATATCTAAAACAAACTAAAAAAAGAATGCTGATTAATAATAGTTTGTTTTATTTTAACCATGTGTTGAAACAGTATTCATACATTATTATTAATGGCAAAATAATCTTATAAGATAAAGTATAATGCATATACATTAAAGTGCCACTGAATTAGGGATACCTACCTTGTAACGAGTTGAGCCTCCTCTGGCCTTGATATCGATTGCCACACGACGAGGCATAGATTCAACAAGTTTCTAGAAAGGTTTCACTGGAATGACATGCCAAACATTTGCTAAAGTTGTCCCTAATCCAGTAAGGCTCGTTGGTGCTGTATGATGGCCTTTCATGCCTCGTTCCAAAACATACCAAAGATGCTCAATAGGATTAAATTCCGCGGATCTAGGTGGCCACTTTATGACAGAAAAGTCAAATGAATGCTCATCCAACCAGCCAGTAGCCAACTAGGACTTGTAAGAGGTACAATTGTCTTGCTATAAAAGTTCACTACACAATTTTGTTTCGATATAATTATATTACAATTGGCATATGAATCCAAAATATCTTTAGTATTTATGAGAAGTTTTTCATTATTAACCACTAAAATCGATAGATTATTTGATCACAAAACTCACTTTTTTTTTCTTTCATTATATGCAAATTAGAATGAAATCTGAAAAAATTCTCGAACAAAAAATTCAAAACTTAACCGATATGATTAATGTTAATTTGTCTGTATACATCACAAACGAATTGGTAAATAAAAGAATTAATGATTGTACAAGTGTGAAATTTTTATCTAAAAATTTAAGCAAAACATGATGTGATAAATTTTTTTAAAGCTAACTAAACAAGCAATGCATTGTTTATATTAACAAAATCTAAAATTTGTTCAAAACATATACTATGAATTTTCTTATTTCTTTATTGTCTGTGTGTGAAGAATATATCTATTTTTAATTGACATTTAGGTGTAAGATTATACACCAATAATGAGACTGTAAAAATTCAGACCCTTTGGACCCATCAATAGCCCACTGGAAGCTATAATCAGTAAATAGTGAGCCCAACCCCATTCCTGTCGCATTACAAACATATATACGCTGTAAGGAGTGATAATTTTTAATCTCATCTTGCGATACATTGTATGTATTCTGTCAAGCATTCATCAAATGCTGTTCCAGATCTACGCCATTTTGCCATGTTCATACATTTTTAATTGATGAATGATCTGGTAATAATGTTAGCTAAGTAAATGTCATTATTCCAGAAGTAGATAAAACGCATGTGAACTGTATAGGTATGGCATTAATGTGTTGGAAAATAATCCTATAATAACATACTATGAAGAGTAGCGCCCACAATCAATAATTTTTTTGCTTCAAAACTGAAGAGAGATTCTTCGGTGAACACTGTGTTGAGCTAGTCTGCAGGCAACCATGAAGAACGACTACGATATCATTTTAAAGAAATCTGTTGATATTATAGAGTTAAAGGCAGACGTCTTAAAGAGCACAGTGAACATAACCTCGCCAGAGCGATGCTTCTTGATATGATAAAAGGTTTTTACAAATGAGATAGAGCACATTGAATAGCGAATGATGACGTCATTGAAGCAATACGAGACAGTAGAGAAATCATGCTGTTGTGATTTGGTTGCGTATTGAGTTTTCAAATATCAGTCCTTAATTTTCGTTTTAAATATTTATTATGACGACACACAACACACATAAACAACTAAATACAAATTAAAAACTACTATTTTGTGGGTAGGAACACCCACCGATTTCGGGGGTCCGTTACCGGCCAAAATTGTTTACAGACTGACTGAATCCCCCATCGGTTAGGGAAGGTTCACACATATTTAATCCCTTTAGGGATTACTGAGAAGCAATCCGCGACACATGCAATCGCATTCGGGCATCTTGGACTTTCAGATCCATCTTTCCGCCGATTTGTTCATCATAGTAACTATTGCTGCTAACACCTCAGCACAGCCATGTTCCGTACGGTACAAGTGGCAGCTTATTGCTTAGTTTATTTAAGGTTTTGCAGCCCCGGGATCCCGGTGTTTCTTCAAATCTCGAAAAATCCCGGGATTTTATTATATTTTGAAATTTTTTCTCGTCATTGGGGAGGAGTTTTTTTGATCCAAAAATTTTAATATAAAATAATTTCAGATAGTTGTGCAAAAATGATTTTAAAAAAATGGATAAAAATTATTAATTTATTGTTTTATTATATTTCCAAATTTTGAAAATCACACTAATAAACAACCCTTATTGTTCTATTATTTTTTCCAAACCACTTGTTCACTGGTCAATTTTACCTGTAAATCGATTATTAAATGCAAAAAAATGCGTCTAGTAGTCTAGTACTCAGAATTTAAAATTGTTATATTAGATTTTTTTTTCAATATATTTATCAATACGAAAAAAATAATTGCACAAAAAATAGAGGGGAACGTGTTGACTACCTGAAAAGAACATATTCTTTTTAATAACGATAAAGCCTGCTAGTGTAGAGACTGAACGAGCATTTTCTTCGGCAGGACAATTTGTAACAAAAATAGCAAGCCGTTAGAGCGATTAAACGCTGGACGAGCTGTGTTTCTTAACAGTTTATTAACAGAAATACAAGAAATGAAGAAAGATTTTTAATTTCATTATGTAATGTTTCTTTTTTTATGAAGTTTTGTTTTGATTTGTTATAATAAACTAAAATATTAAATCAACTTTTTAAGTATGTTCTCAATTTTATTATGTAATTTCAACTATGCTAATGCGTAAGTATTTTTCATAAATTGTCCAATCCTAATCCCGGGACCAATCCCGGTATTTGGATAACGTAATCCCGAAATCCCGGGATTGAAAATATAACACGGGATTGCAAACCCTAGGACAAAAAACTATATCAACTTCACGGATCCCGACTAGGCGACCATATCCAATATTAATACATTTTACTTATATGTGTGAGAGAGAGAGTTTAAGGAGGGTTCAAGAATTAAATAAATGTTCACAAAACAGCAAAATTTTCATAAGAACTGAAAATTCATAAAAGAAAATTTGAATTCTATCTTTATAAATTATAGTTTTCCCACGAATAATCAAAGAAAAATAAAATGAACAATAAACATATTTTGCTTTTTGCAATTTTATAAACATTCACCATATATGTATCTAATATAAACATAAGTGCAAAAAAATAAATAAAATAAAACGAAACATAAATTAAATTGTTTAACGTTGATACTCCTTTTAGAAAAAGTATCAAAATGAAAGTAATATGGTATAATATATTAAATTTCCTCTAAGAACTTATAAGTTACATGAGTAGAATAAAAACTGAAAACAGACTAATCTTTGAAAGACTATGTTAGTTCCCTAACAAAGACAATTTATGCCATCCTTTCCTTGCAATGAATGAAAACTTAGCGTATTTTGACAATCGTAATGTTTATGCCCGGAGTTAGTCGTATTATGCCGAAAGGAAAAAGAGGGCCAAAAGCCGTTATCAGACCGAATTTGTTCCTAAACGATCGTAAAGGGAAGATTTCTTTCAAGTCAGTACTCAGACAAAACAATTTGCCATTGATAAAATTTTCATACCTATGTCTACACTAAAATGTCGAGGGAGCCATTTTAACGTTTTTATAACTCCGTGGCGTGCTCTTGAAAACTCTTGTCTAAATCTTTCATTCCTATACACACAGAATTATTTTTTTCCTTTATTTATATACGCAATTTTTTTCTTCCCAGTTTTATTTTCATGATGATATATTCGTATTCCGGAGATCATATATTACACAAAATGATGAGATGAATAATATGATCTGAAATTTAAATACGTATACTTTTAAAAAGGATAAAAGATATTTTGAAACAAATTTTGCTTACCCATTGAGGAGTTTTAAATGTCTATAAAAATATCAGTTGGATAAACAATTTGCATTATTAAGTTCTCTGACTGTTTTTTAATATACATGTTTCAAATAAATATTCTAAATTGAACACAATAAACAGAAAAATACCAAATTATAGTGTAACAACCCACTTTGGGTTGTTACACTATGGGGGTTCGAGCAAATATCAGCCATAGCAAGTTTTAAACTCAACTTTATTCATCCCTTTTACTTAATGAACATAACAAAAGGTAGGAAATTCCCTTAGTAAATAATTGGAAGAGAAATCGCACGGCTTAAGGCTACTAACATATAATTAAAATTTATTTAACTTACTCTTGGAGCACTCATAAATTGAGCCCTACGCATCAATTTTTTGTAATTTTCTTCTTGAATAAACAACCTTCGGTCGTAAATCTTGATCAAAATTTTATCACTTTTAATCTCCTTTATCAACTATCAACCATCCATTGACAAACATCGCGTACGCAAATGCCAACGCTTAAATAGAACAACTAACTCACTGAAATATATTCCGTCTTCTTCTAGGAAAGTTTTGAATGGAACTTACAGTTAAAAAGAATAATTTTACCTAAGAGGATGAATGTAAGATTCGCGGATAGATCCGTTACAATGGTGTAGGCATAATAAACTTAAATATAAAGGAATCTTTCCTGGCTAATACAAACTTATGCAGTTAAATATAAATAAATTTTTATAACTTTGAAACATTTATAGTATTGTTGTAATGTCAGAATTTAAAATATTTATTCTATAAAATATTTACCATTTCTCTTATTTACATAACTTTTATTTTAGTCATAACTTCGTAATTCCGGAAATCCTTACTATGTTTCCAATTTTTTACATCACATTACGCCTTAATTTTATTCTCGAGATTAAATTTCTTTTTATATACATGTTTAATTAGATTAAATATTAGCTTGAAAATTTTATATACGCATTAATGATTTATTTCGGCCTTTTACATTTATTCTTTATTTTATATTATCGAAATCTGAACTACTTCGTAATAAAAAGTAGAACATTATAAAGGAACTACTGTCATGCAATTAATCATTTTATGCAATTTTGTTGGTGTTTAGGGCTTAAATTAATGAAGAATGGCAAACGGAAAATTATATGATAATTGAAATTTATTAAAATGAGATATTTTCAGATAAATTTTGATGAAAATTAAAACGAAATTCAAAACACTCTGCATGGAACTCAAAGCTTTATATTTAAATAATTTTTACACAGCATATTTAACACAGTTATAAAAGCAATGAACTCTCTCTCGCTCTCTCTCTCTAAAATCTAAAGTATATTTACAATTACCAAAAAATTATGACTCATTGCCCATTTTCTAACAGAAAATTTTATAAAATGCATGTGGGGCTTGTAACAATAAACTGTTTAAAAATATAAAAACTATTGATGTTAGAGTTAAATATCTCCTTAGTTCATTGCCTTTATCATGCTTTAAAAAACATGTATACAATATGAACTAAATACATTCATCAACTTTTGAGATACAAGGTTTCAAGTAACATAACTTTGACATGAAAGGCATTTAAAGTTTTGATTCTTACTAAAATAATGCTTATATATATATAATATCTGAAATTTAAAATTCATTATTTTTAGAGTATAGACCTTCCTCTCGTTCTCTTTCTTATTAAATTTTTCTTTCTGGCTACTCAATTTTTTTTCCTATACAAAATGGCGAAGATTTAAAAAAATTGAATTTCAGTCAAACATTGATTCAGAAACGTAAGCAGATACCTTAAATGATATGAAGAAGTATTTATTATATGTAAAAGCTGTGTGTGTGGGAATAATTACATTACAAAAATTTAACAAAAATTTGTGTGTGTGCTTATGACCACACGATAGAAGTGAAAACTTCTGATTTATTCAGGGAAGATAATCCAATTGTTCGGATGTACTTCATTTTCTTTTACGGTATTTTCACACGCGTATGGTAAGTAATCTTTTTTCTGCCCATTCATCGATAGATTTGTTTATTTCAATTATTTTCTGTGAAGATCAATGCTTAAATAATTATATATTCTTATATATTTTTATATATACGATTTAAATTTTTATTAGTCTAAAAATATTTATATGTACTTGTATTTATATTTATATGTACTTATATTTATATTCATACGATATATATATGTATGTATATATATAAATATATATATATATATATATATATATATATATATATATATATGGTGCTTATGCGTACTATCAGAACAATGCCAATTTTCAAGATAGCTCGCCAAGTTGGCAACCTAGATTGCTCATGTGTCGTACGCCCTGAATTGACAACCATGTGCTTCCTTTCCTATAATATTGCCAATACCGTTGCAAAAAAAGTTCCTTATATAACTTATATAAAGCTAAATGTTATGTAAGGTTAAGAAAACTTATACCCTGATATGCCATTTACTTTTCTTAAAATTCTCAAACCAAACAAAAGGGGAGGGTTCGAATTTTTTCACAATTAATGCTTTTATTTTCTTAGTAATCTCTCTTAGTTGTCAGCGCTAATATAAACCAAAGTACTGGCAACTTTCTCGCCAACTAACTCCATTAAAATTTCGGATTTTAATGCTTTTGTCACAATTTTGAGCTTAAATGCTCTTTCTAATGAAACAAAAATTGGATCCCATATTTCGTTTCTTCTTGTTATCAACAATATCCTACATAAGAATAAACTTTTTTTTTGCGATTATTTTCCCTAAAGTCCCTAGTATATCGTTCACTCGCTGGAATTGAGTAGAAGTGGGCTGCATGACACTAATATTTAAATGATGAAAATGAAACTTCACGGTGAAAAGTGTGCATGAAATTTTAACAAAAAAAGAACGCGCGCCTAACAAGTTTTCAACTCAAAACTAAGCGATTGTGACTAAAAACCCAAACACGATTGCCGACTTTAGCCGACTAAATCCGAATGAACGTAATGCAACCAAACGTAGAACTTAATTTACATTCACTCTTCAGCAAAAAGCGTCTAAAGAAGTTATCAATTCAAAAAAAAATCATGACTATAACTCATTCTCTATCTCTGTCTCACACGCACTCACATATATAAGAAACAAATTAATTGAAAATAATTATGTAAGCTTGAGATGAATGACAAGCTCTCCTATGAAAATAAATACCTACTATTTGTTTCCATCGCGTAACAGTCCAAACATTCTACGATCACAAAGAATGACACCTATCAGCAGCCTTGCCTTTTCTTCTAAGTGAAGTGGAAAGTCAATAAGATTCGAGAACCATATCGTGAGATGGAACGCTCCGGAAATGTCGAAATGACATTCGGCATTCTCCTCGAGGCCTCTTCTTCATTAGGGCAGATCTAGAAAAGAAACATTAGACGTTGTATACTGAAAATGGTGCAATAATAATTCAAGTCCAGAACTTCATGGCAAAGTTCGTCAGGTTTGTAAATAAGGCAGGAAAGCGTGAAATTTATGAAAGGATCGAATACTGGGAAATATTTTCTAAGGGATATGCTCAATGTATTGTTTTACATTCGTAAATTTCGATATCTTTTCATTATTCTAAGTAAAATTTGTAGATAATGTGAATAAACACAGCCTTAATGTCTACAAATGCAGACTAATTTTGTAAGAAAGTAATGTGTTTTCAGGTAACCTTGCATTCTTAAAAAGTGCTAAAATTTACCAAAATATACAGTTTGTTTTTACAGCGTGAAATTACTTAAAGTATTTTTTTATACTACACTAAAAATAATCTGGAAGATTCTGAATTTTTTAACGTAAAAATACATAACATGTAATACGGAGTAATTTCTCTAGGTTTTACCGCATTATTTTACCTTAGTTATTTTCTTCAAATAAATGTAAAATACAAAAGGAAATAAAGATATTTTTGTTGAAAAGAGATACAATCTTTTTTCTGGTATATTAGCAAATATTTTTATTTACTTTTTAGATCGTGATGTGTAGTGCTTTTAAAACTTAGATATTCAGGTATTTATTTAAATTTTTGTAGAATGTTCGTTCTTTTTATTCTTTTTCGTCTTTCAGTTTTAAATTTAAGACCATGAAATACTTAATGTTCCATCTCAGCTCACATCAATCTGTTCAGAAGATACGTTTCAAGTAATTAGGGCTTTTTTAGAATCTACTTATTCTTTCTTGCAGTGTATTTGGCGACTAAGTTTTTTAAAAAATTTAGATTAATTAATTTAGATAAAATTAATTTTTTTAACAAAGCTCTTAAATACACTCATTTGCAAAAAAAGTCGAAACGTGATGAAGGAAATGGTTGTTTTTAATAAAATTAAACATGTGTACAGCTCATACTCAAATAATAAGATGATAAAAATATCAAGACATAGAGCTCCTCCAAGGCTCATGATTACAGCGTGAGTGTTCAAATAAGTAGTTGATTAAACCATCCCTGGCGGTGATACATGCTTGTATGCGTCTCGGTAAAGAGTGGTAGCGGTTGATAATGTCATCCTGAGATACATTCTGCCAGGCATTCACCGGTTGTTGCTCCAGATCTACGATATTTTCAAGCGTCTGAATCTGGCACTCTGTCATTTCTCACACATGTTTGAATGGAGAAAGGTCTGGTAACCTTGCTGGCCTAGGAAGAGTATTAACGACACGAAAGCAGTCTAGAAACATGCGAGTGGTATTTGTCCTGGAATTATCGTTTTGGAAACTGGCCTCCGGATGACATACCCTGAAGGATAATACAACCGGCCGTAGGATCGTATCCACATACGGTCCATCTGTTACAGATGTAAAGAGGATTACTAGCGATGGCCTGTTTGCTGTTGTATTAGATAGCATCCTACACAGACACACAGGTGGTTATGGCTGTATACCTTTTTGAAATAAAGGCTGATTGAAACCATTGGCCCCGACCTCTTCAGACACGGAGACGATAGTCATCACCACGGGAGGGGGAGTTGAAGAGGCTATAATACGTTGAATAGTAGACAATGATATTGTTCGAGAAGTTCAGGCCTGTCGAAGAGTCATCCGATCTTGCCTCGTATTTGAGCATCTTGGCCTTCCAGAACATTCACTTCATCGATAAGTTCCTCACAGCAACCATTGCTGCCAGCACCTTTTGAAAGCTGTATTTGTACGTGGCAGGTGACGACCTATTGCTCTTTATGACCACCCAGCTTCACGCATTCCGCCGATGTGACCACATTCGCAGTCATTCAGTTGATTATAAGTTCTTCGAAAACGTCGTGATGGCCTCGTTCGTATTTTCTCTTGGGAATTTCTATAGGCAAAAAAGAAAAGAGATAAATTTTTTCACCTCTATTTTCCGAGTTTCTCAGTAGAAATGCGTGCGACAACCACAATTCAAGTTCATTGGCCTTGAAAATTTGATCATTTGCATGTTCGATTAAGATGTATTTGGCTTCGAAATTTCATCACAATTCAACAACTTCTTGGTGCTTCGATTTTTTTGCAAAAGAGTGTATTTAAAAATAACTACACTATACGTAATATTAAATTCATACTATAAAGAAACAAATCATTCGTAGACTTTGATGAAATAGCCTAACATGGAATATGTTCAACTCTATGATACATTTAATGTTATGTGAAGACTTCATATGGAGTTAAATGAATTTACTCAACATTTAAAGTCGTTTGGTTTTCAGACATACAGAGAAGAAAATTAAATTACGAATGATTTGAAGCTTTTGAAATAGATGTAGCAATCTCACAGTTGTCTTTAAAGTTTGAATGATTTGAAATTGCTTCTATTTCTTGCAGGAATTCTTGATTATACATAAATTAGAAAAATAGAGCATTTGATATAAGTATTATATATATATATATATATATCTCTTTTACTATAATATTTTATCATTATACTAGCTAATCCGGCCACGCGTTGCTGTGGCTTTGTTTTAATACGTTAGTTCAATATTATTCTAAGCTATTCAATGCAATCAAATTAATCTTCGTTTATAATTTTGGAGGGTTGAAATAAAGTATAAAACAACAAATTATTTTAATTTTGCATTTCATTCATCTCCTATTTGAGTGTAGTATAATACAGGAATTACTAACGAAGTCGTTAAGTAACAACATATGAAGATTTAATTTTATAAATGTGGTAAATAACGTTGATTCTTTGCAATTTTTAAAATTATCTTTATCATTTTAAAGTATAACAAATAATAATTTTATACAATCGGTGCACAATATTTTTCGGTAACCCGTATTTTGCTAACTCAAATAGATTCAACGGTTTCCGCACACGTGAGCATGTAACATCTAGTTGCCCATTCGTGAAGCATGGATTTTCTAAGTCCAAGTATCAAATGAATATTGTTCAGTTTCAGATTCATTTATGGTCATCGCGAAAGCCAAATGAATCGGAATTGAAGCCTTTTGAATGGTATTAGAGATTCTGACAGTATCAGTGGAATACGTGGCAACAAATTCCGTAGTAGCAGAACCGAATTTTCGTTCAAACTTTACAGTCAAAATGTTTGCTTCAAGAAGTTCCCGATATAATTTTTTGATGATCAAACGTGCACCGTTGCATTATCAAGGTGAATTTAAGTTACGCAGATATTAACCAGGGAACCAACCAAAGATTATGTGGTGACATTCCTCATACATCTAGAGAATTCAAAAACTCGGTTGGAAAATTTACGGTTTCGTTTTCGTCACAATAGTGTAGACTGGTTTAAAAGGCGTTGGATCAACTGGCAACAACCCTGTGTCTAGAAGTTTATTTCATCACAATATCAACATTTTTTTCTGATTAAGTAACAGGATTACAGAGGCAATAATTATCTAGATAATTATACAGTATATCCGGAAAGACACTCTCAATCAGTTCCTTTTTGCTAAAAAACATTACAGAAATCGTCTGGTTATTTCATGCATTATGCATTGGGATGAAGTTCTACTTCACCTTTTCCAATATTCAGTAGTTGGTTAGGAAATATTTCCTCAGATTGATCATCTTGCAAATTTACTCGTGTGTTTATGGTCAGTCGAAGTGTTTCCACGTTTCGTAGTAAAAACGATTGTTTTAAACAGGCGTTAATCTCGTGAGTAAAAGTAGAGCGTGTAATGGCTACTAATGTCTGTCGGAAATCACCAGCCAGTAATACAACTCAGCAACACCGAATATTCTCTCGTTGCTATTTAAATCTTCCAAAGCTCTATGAAATGCTTTGAGTGAATGTTTATGGTTCATGGTACACTTATCCCTGATCATGACTGAATTCATTTGCAATACTGTAGCCAGTCCACTCTTTTTTTCAATGGTACACATTGTATCTTCTATTTTATGAATGTCCAATAGCAG